>JASGAU010000090.1:0-10184 GCA_030220045.1 Australoheros facetus
ACCACGGTCAGACTGACGATAGAAACACTGGAGCTGAGCTGTGATGTCATCAAGTACGCTGGTGTTCCAATTGAGAAATAATCCCCCGTACTTGGGAAGTTCGTACTTGCGTACTTGAGGTTTGAGAAACGGCCTTAGAGCTGTGAATTGAGCCTCTGTAGGTCGATCATTTTCATTCCTAACACATCTCCCAGTCCGCATCAGTGAGGATATCCAGCAGGATTTTTCCCACTGGGATCTGATGTGTTTTCTAAGTGATCCTTTAATACTGTTTATGAGCAGTGTGCATGTCTGACCCTGCCTGACCCTGTGTGGGTTAAGGTCATTATAGATGTTTGCTGGGCAGTCGTTCCCTGGAAGAAGAACAGTTCAAAGAAACCAGTAAAAGCTCTAAATTACATTCAAACCCATGATGATGAATGTGTGAGGCTCCGTTTTCCTCCACTGTGACCCAGCTGTGGACGGTCCCAGAGAGGAGAGGAGGCCACAGCTGGAGCCTCCTGCTTGAGGCTGTAATGAACACCTTACACTCCTCTGTGGCTGCTGCAGGCTGTCATTACTCTGCTCCTTCAGACCTCAGAGATGAAGTTTTTCACACTGACCACCAACACTTATCACGCTCCTCTGTGCAGCAGCTCACAGCGAGCTTCTGTTTCTGCTTGCAGCCATAAGGCCTCTGCTCAGATGTTGGGTCTCTTATTTTTAATGCAGTGGAGAATCGTGAGAGTGGCTTTATGTTTGAGACATGCCTGCTGTCCCAGCTGTCCTCTGCTCTGACCATCCAAAGCTCCCACAGTTTACAGGAGAGCGCACAACGTTTGTTGGTCTGTTTGCTTCTGCGTGCTAAGAATGGACTCTCTGGTACCTCGTACACTCGTGGAGACCCAGCAGTTGTTGCAGGAATCTCTGCACAGTTTGCAGTGCATGCTGCTCTGCTGCTTGTTGGGCCTGGATGCTCTCTGCTGTGTCCTAACCTGCTGTGGCTCTGACTCCACCCACTGCTCAGTGTTCAGTCCCCCTCCTCCATTTCTATACAAACACGGCTCTGTGGCTGTGCACACCCAGATACTCGGACTGTAGCACACAGGCGGTATTTCTTACCTGTAACAAGCCACGCCCCCTCTCTCTGTGCAGTTACGATGTGATCTTTGCGTCGGGCCCCGAGGAGCTGCTCTCCAAGTTTTCCCGTCTGGGTCACAAAGTGGTTTTCTCAGCTGAGGGTTTCTGCTGGCCCGACCAGCGTCTGGCCTCCAAATACCCCGAGGTGCACGCTGGGAAACGCTACCTGAACTCTGGAGGTGAGGAGCACGCTCATCATTTCTTTCAAATGCAGCAGCAACAATCAAACGGCAGGTAAGACATGCCGACTCTGTTCAGGGTTCATCGGCTACGCTTCCGACCTCAGCGCCGTCGTCCAGCAGTGGAAGTACAAGGACAGTGACGACGACCAGCTGTTCTACACCAAGATCTACCTGGACAAGACGCAGAGGGTGAGACCTGCTCCACAAACATGCTAAATTATAAACAGTGTTAGAGCCGCTGACAGAGCTGCAGTCCTTCATTTAGTACCAACACGAGTGCTAGCCAAACCTTTGATTTAAAGACTTTTTATTTCCTCCCTCACTTCCCTCTAATAACAGTTCACCTGGCAGCTGTGGTTATCATTAATAACAGCGGTTATCTGAGGTTAGCTCCTCTGAGGCTAGCTCAGGTCAAAGGTCAGTGCATAAGTTGATCTGCTGGTAACAAACAGGAGTTTTTAGCCTAAATTAGCCCTGCTGTGATTTCAGAGAATAAGAGTAGGGGGTTTTCTGATATTCTGTAAATGAACCATTGATGATCGTGTGGTTCGTCTCCTCAGACCAAGTTCAACATGACCCTGGATCATCGATCCTGGATCTTCCAAAACCTGAACGGAGCTGTAGGTGAGACATGGATGTGGATTTTCCTCCTGAACAGCTAGCAGCTACAGCCGCTGTGTCACCATCCACCTGTCAGTCAAAGAGGCCACGCCCCTCATAATGCAAACTTTAAGCCTTAAAACTTAAAACAGTTTTTTAAATCAGATTGTAAACATGTTTATTTCTGCTGCACATTTTAACACGGGCGTCTGTGGGGACTGAGTCGCTGCTGGAGCCTCGAGTGGACGTTAGAGGAACTGCAGTTAGTCAGAGAGCAGAAACACTTTCACCAAAAGCCTGAACCGTGTCTCCTCTCACAGATGAGGTCGTCCTGAAGTTTGAGAGGGCAAAGGTGAGAGCGAGGAATGTCGCCTACGACACGCTTCCTGTTGTCATCCACGGCAATGGACCCACCAAGGTAAGAGGTGGCAGTGAGACCTGAGCGCTCATGATTGGAGTAAACTGTGCTGCTTGAATCCTCACACTGTATCTGTCATCAGAGCTGGTTATCACACATATTTGATCCGCTTAGTTATATGGCAGAGAAAATCCCTGAGCAGTCACATGTCTGCGACAGCCAATCAGGAGTGTTAATCTCCTCGTTTGTGTCTGCAGCTGCAGCTGAACTACCTCGGTAACTACGTCCCCACGGCGTGGACCTACGAGGGCGGCTGCAGCACCTGCGACGATGACCTGATCTTCTTCAGCGAGGTGCCCGCTCCGCTCCGCTCCGAGAACGCCACGAGGAGAAAACCTTTCCCTGCGTCACTCTTTCCTTTCTCTGTGTTTAGGACGAGGAGGTGCCGCTGGTGTACGTCGCTGTTTTCATCGAGCACGCCACTCCCTTCATGGAGGAGTTCCTGGAGCGCCTGTCGACCCTGAAGTACCCGACAACGAGGATCCGCCTCTTCATCCACAACAACGTACGACGCACACTCACACAGAGGCTGATCAGCCTGGGACGGGACAGGGAGGAGGGAACAGAATCGGAATAAAGGGTCAGAATTAGCTATGGAGGTCCCAGACCTGCAGCCCTGTCGCCCCTGACGGTGACCGACAGGAGCGTGAAGATGTTTCAGCAGCCTCCATCTGTAGAAATGTGCAGTCTGCTCAGTTCATTTCTGCAGCAGTTGCCCTCTAAAGGCCGACACACAAACCGTCCCTCCCGCTGCCCTCTGACCTGCTGTCGTGTCCCCCTGCTGCAGGTTGTGTACCACGAGCGCCACATCCAGAAGTTCTGGGAGCGTCACAGGTCTCTGTTCCCGGACGCCCGGGTGGTCGGACCCGAGGAGAACCTGAAGGAGGAGGAAGCTAGAACCATGGCTGTGTGAGTGCAAACAGAAATCCTGCTTCTGTGCAGACGGCAGTGATGATGAACTGAGTTATGATGCAGACACACAATGTAATGTTACACAAACAGTATGTGCATCCAACTGCAGGGTTTACAGGACAGAAATAACATGAGAGTGAGCTCAAAATCATTTAATACAGAAGTCAGGAAAATCTAAACTAAACAAAATCCCAAAAGAGGCACGAGAGGAAGGGCGGGAATAAATCCTGGGAACAAACAGGGACCCAAAGAGAGGTCAAAGGGGACGGGACCGATAGTTATACCCTACAGGTGAAAACAGTCAGAGACTCAGGAGGAAGACAGGAAGTAAAGACACAACAGACGCACACAGGCAACACAGAGAAACACAAACACTGACTGCAAAGGTCAGACTGATGACACTCATGCAGCAGTGCAGTGTTCCAGTCTCATCACTGTGAACTCATTAGAGATGTTCTCATGAGAACTGAAGGATGTTCAAATATATAAACTTCATAGAGGTCAGAGAAGCTCTCACTTTTCTGCCCTTTGCTCTCTGTGCTTTGAGGCGTGAGTGAGCATTATTTGGCAGGAACCTCAAAGCGGGACATTTAAAGAGGGAAATGAGGCAGGACAAGAAACTGTGTTTATAAACCTGCTTAATGAGTCCAGAGTGGTTAGAACGATCTGATCTACAAAGGCCTCTGTGCTGAGATTAAACCAGTCTGACTGGCACCTTCGTGGAAACCCCCGAAATAAGAACATATTTAACCTTTCTGTGTGTGTTTGTGTGCAGCGAGGCGTGCAGGAAGGATCCAGAGTGCGACTACTACTTCAGCATCGACTCCGACGTGGCTCTGACAAACCCCGACACCCTGAGGATCCTGATAGAGGAAAACAAGTACGTAGAAGCTCCGTTAACCATCAGTTTGTGGACCTTCAGCTTAGGATCGGGACTCTTTCGTGGTGACTAATCCAGGATCATCCCAGATGTTCTTCTGGGCGATGTTTGATCTGTTTCTGGGGTCTTCCTCCTGCCACATTTAACCCAAAGCCACAGTCCTGACCCCACTCATGAGTTTATCTCAGTGGTGCCTCAGGAACTGGTTAATGATGTCAGACTGAACGAGCCCTGTGACTCTTTAAATACCCTCAGATTACCCTCTGCTGGTTGTTCTCCTGCCCACAGGTGGACCAATCACACACTCCTCAGCAGCTTTGCTTTACGTTGGGTTGTTCTCCTGCGTGATGAAGTTCTCTGAATTTCTTTGCTCCTCGCAGGTCCGTCATAGCACCCATGCTGTCCAGACACGGGAAGCTGTGGAGTAACTTCTGGGGCGCGCTGAGCCCTGAGGGATACTACTCCAGATCTGAAGATTACATCGAGATCGTCCAGGGCAAGAGGGTGTAAGTGAACACACACAGAAACCGGTTAATGCCGGACGTGAGCCAGGACACCACAAAAACTACTGACAGGGGTTTAAATGAAGCACGCTCCCACCTAAAGATGCTCATCCACTCCTAAAGTTAAAGGCCATCAAGACTTTCACAACCTCAGTGAGTTTAGATTGTGCGTCAGTGTGTGTCTGTATTTTAGTGAATAATGACGAATGTCCTCATTTTAAAGGCAGCAGCTTCTAGTTTCTGTTCAACATGTGGCAGAACCAGAACTCACCTTTGACCCTTGATGGGCTTCCTAAAGAGAACAGATCTGATTCTTCCAGCTGTTCAGATTTTCCTTTGATTGCAGAGTTTCACTTTCTTTATTCCAGTGTCATCTTTGTAGGGCAGAAAAAACAAATGTAGGCAGGAAGTAGCAAAAGGCGTCATTTTATTTGGCAGATAAAAAAAAGTCCAAAACGTCAACAAGTCCGACTAAACGTGAATCCTAAAGAAGACGAGGAGCTGCGACAGTTAAGGAGAAACACAACACAAAGGAGGGCAGTACATACAGTCAACACAGGAGACGACAACAAGGGCAGAGCAGACGATCAAAAAGGAAAGAAGGAAGTAAAAACCAGAACGAGAACCAACCTTCAAAGTAAAACAGGAAACGGCCTAATAAAACAAAGATAAGGACTCAATGGGGAGACTCGAATAATTAAACAGAGGAACTAAAACTCAGAGCAGGAAGCAGCGCTGAGGCTTAGCATGGCTAGCATGATGATGACAAACAGCACCAACCTCTGGGACGTCTGCCTGTGTTTGTGCAGAGGTCTGTGGAACGTGCCGTACATCACTCAGGCCTACCTGATCAAAGGCAGCGTGCTGCGGACCAAACTGTCCCAGGCGAGCCTCTACATGGACGGGGGGGGCATGGATGCCGACATGGTGTTCTGCAGGAGCATCCGAGACCAGGTAACACCAACGTCCTCATCTTTTTACTGGCAGCAGTCAGTTTGTGCTCATTGTCAGCATTGAACTTTAACCTAATGTGTCCACAGGGAGTCTTCATGTACGTGTCCAACCGGGACGAGTTTGGCCGCTTGGTGGCATCGTCCAACTACAACACGTCCAGGCTCTACCCGGACATGTGGCAGATCTTCGACAACCCTGTGGTCAGAAAAACGTGAACACTCAAATGAAGGTGATTTTGGTAAAGATGAAGAAAAAACTGAGCGTGTCTCTGTTTGCAGGACTGGAGGGAGAAGTACGTCCACGAGAACTACTCCAAGATCTTTGAAGATGAGAAGGCCCATGTGGAGCAGGTAACGAAATGAGAGAGGGGCTCGGGAAGCAGCCCGAGGCACAACATCAAATACCACATTATTTTGATGACTGGTGCAGAATCATCTGTGGTTTAATAATCGGTGTCTTTCAGCCCTGTCCAGATGTTTACTGGTTTCCAGCTTTCTCAGAGAAGATGTGTGACCAGATGGTAGAGACCATGGAGGACTACGGCCAGTGGTCTGGTGGATCGCATTCGGTAACCATTTATTCTCACGTCGCACACAAAGGCAGATAGTTACGTAGGTACTAAGATTGGACAGATTTGTGTTTTCTGTGTTTCCAGGATGAGCGTCTGGCTGGCGGCTATGAAAACGTCCCGACTGTGGATATCCACATGAACCAGATCGGCTTTGAGAAGGAGTGGCTCAAATTCCTCAAAGATTACATTTCTCCTGTCACCGAGAAACTCTATCCTGGCTATTACCCCAGGGTACGGTCTGAAACCTAACCCCCAGGTCAAGTTCAGTCCACAGCCCGCCCCAAGTGTCAGCCCAGACCCCAAAGTATAGTTTACACTCAAAGGTTCAATTAATGACTCTGTGCCAATGTACCAGTCAGACCCTAACCCCACAGTACGGTCTAGACCCTACCACATATTACAGTCTATACCCTGCCAAAACACTGAGTCCATACATTACCCCAGAGGACAGTTTATATCAGAACCCTAGGGTTCAGTTCAAGACACAAACCAAGGTATTATAAAGTCCCTAACCAGAAGGTTGAGTCCAGACTCCACCCTGTGCTTCGAGGTTCTGTCCAGAGCACAAACCAAAAGTAGTATGTAGACCGTAACCATAAAATCCAAGTTCCAGACTCTCCCTGAAGGTTCATTTTAGACCTTAACCCCAGGGGCTGATCTAAAGTACACTATCTAAAGACCCTTCACCTAAGGTTCAGTCCAGATTCTACCCCAAAGATCTCCTTACCATATTCAGAAGCATTTTCAAGACCCTGCCCAAAGTTCAGCCCTGAAACATCTCAGACATTTAGACGAGACTCTATATTTATCCAATTTTTAAGCCCCCACGGTTCTGTCCACACAAACTCGTGATGAAGTGCAGGCAGTACACAATTCATGTTTTCCTTCACAAAGTTGCTGAGTCGGATGTTTGTGCGATATTGGGACCATTGCCTCGTGTTTTTGTGCGTCTTTCATTGATCCTGCTGTAAGTCCTCTGGTATTGTGTATGTGCAGGCCCAAGCCATCATGAACTTTGTGGTGCGTTACCGTCCTGACGAGCAGCCATTCCTGCGGCCGCATCACGACTCCTCCACCTTCACCATCAACATCGCCCTGAACAGGAAGGACATCGACTACGAGGTAGCACAGCCTGCTGATCTGAAGATGAACAAACAGGAAGTCAAGGAACCTCTAATGTTTTACTGAACGATGTATGTGAAGTTCTGCCTGTCTGTGTTCACCTGTGTCAGGGTGGAGGCTGCAGGTTCCTGCGGTACGACTGTAAGGTGGAGTCTCCCAGAAAGGGCTGGTCCTTCATGCACCCAGGTCGCCTGACGCACTACCACGAAGGCCTGCGCGTCACCAAAGGGACCAGATACATCATGGTGTCCTTCGTCGACCCCTAAACACACCGAGCGTGTGCGTTAAAGGCTGCTTGTGTGTGAGTGTGAGAAGATTAGTCAACCTCATCATCATAGAGTCATAAAGGCGGAGGAGATGACCTTGAATGCATCATGATATATTTCACTGTGTCCTTATTTCAGGTGTATATAAGTGATCTGAGTCCCTGAACGCATCGTTGTTGACATTTCAGAGTTTTCTATTTTTACTTTATCTTCATTCATAACTTTAGAGAAACAAATAAAAACGGGAGAGTTTGAAGACACTGCTGCCAGACATTTCAAAATAAGAGCCTCGTGTAGAGGTTAACTCAGTTATCACCGTGCTGCCTTACCTTTAAACCCTACCTGAATCTATGCAAGCAGAACACTCCACGTCTATCAGCTGTTACATCACAGTCCAGGAAGATTCCCTCTGGTGCCATTAGAGGATGTTTCAGTGTTACCAACGAGGTCAAGTCCATCTCAGAAACACGTCACATGGATATTCCAGAGTTTAATTCCTCCATTATCAGTGAATGTGCCACATTTAACAGACACTGAGTCTGTGTGTTTGGTTAAAACTGAGTTTTAAGGACGTGAACGCTCCACTTTAAACTGTTACTTTGAAAACACTAAAGGCCTTTTATGTATCTCTGTTTTATTCTTTGTTGTTTAGTTTTTTAATGTCCTTTTTTAAATCTAGATCTGTTAGTGTTTTCATCGGGAAGTCGCGGTCGTGGTGTGAAACACCTCCTCCTGCAGGATTTATGTCCTTATTTAAAAATGCTGTGATGCTTCGAGTCTGTTTGAGGAGCAGCGTTTCCACCCGGCCTCTGGTTTGCTTTCTATACGTGCCTGTTTATCTAAAGTCTCTGGCTTTGTACAAACTGCATTAAATTATTTGTTGATGACTGACTGAATAAAGTTTGAGATTTTAATAAAAAAAAGAACTGTCACTGCAGTTTGAATGTTCTGTTGTTGGGGCTCCTCAGCCTCTCAGTGTCTCAGCAGTGAGAAACTGTTCACTTTTGTTTTTATCTTTCTTTAAAAACGTGATGCTTTATTGCTGCAGTCGGTGCTGACGCTGAGAACAGTCTGCACTGACCTGCTGCACCATCTTGTGGTACAAATTGGTATTACAGAAAAGTGCAGTTAGTACAATTAGCTGCCCAGTAGACATATTATTGCCATATAATTACATTAAAAATGGTCCAACATGGTCTAAAGGTCCAGTTCAGGGGCTCCAGCCTGTGTGACCATCTACCTATCAGTCAAAGAGGCCACGCCCCTAATATTGCAACCATTTTAGCCTTATTTAAGTTGGTGAATTATTTTCAGAAATCACCACTTGTACAGCTGAATAAAATTAAAACCTGAATAAAAAGTAGAGGATCAATAATAGAGCCCTGTGGAACACAAAGTAAGAAAACACTGACGCCAAATTCTGTTTTTTGTTACAATGATCTCAATAATGTGGATTTAAAATGCTGCAGGTCAGCCCTTTATCATCCATGTGAACTCATGTTGTTTGACACAAGAACCCCTCTTTGTTCATCACGCTGTTATTGTCCCGAGTGTGTTATCAATCTAAAGGTCTGGCACTGACTCGTTAAACTACAGCTATTAAATTTCTCTGTGTCAAACTGAAGAATATCACCAGTGTTTTATTTGATGCTGACATCATGTCAGATATTAAGATAAGATTAAGATTACCAAAGTAAAAGTACTTATACCACAATTTAAACTGGTAAATAAAAAATATTCCCCCTGTGTAAGTTGTTATGAAGGGTTAAATGTATTTATTTGTATTGTATCAGGCTGTAAACGGGTTTATTTCTGCTGTACAGTTGGACACAGGCCTTGATGGGGTTGGAGTTCCTTTTGGGGTTTTGGACATTAGAGGAAGTGAGTTTTGGTGGAAGCTTCATCACTCGGTCCTGTAGGGAGGTGCTCTGAAACAGAATTCTGATTGGCTGAATTCTGGACCACAAAAGTAGCTGAAGAAATCATTGGAACAGGAGTTTTAATTGGCTCACAGGTTTACATACAGTCCATTTACCTCAGAATTAGAAACTCTAACAACAATGTGCACTGTAATATGAAAAAACAACTTTAAAAGATTTCATGTGTATATGCAAGAAAATACACCAATCAGCGTTTGCATGGATGGAAAATAAAAAACATTCAGGAGCTGCTTCATTAGACAATCTGAGCTCGATCCTCAGCAAAAGATTCACAGTCAACACCAAGCTTTGGTCTTCAGGACCCTCAGAAGTGAGATAAGCAGAAACAAGCTCGTACGTTTACAGTCCAGCCTGCAGAGGCCACGTTAAATAAATGCTTTTATTCTTCTTTCTAATGATGAAAGAAGAAGTTTGAATCTCTGTTCTTGGTTTGAGGACGGGCGAGGATGATGAGTGTGTCCACTTACAGCACTGATAACATTCAGCTTGTGGCGCTGCATTAAATAATTACTAAAGCAGAATTAGAGTCCGGTTCAGGCTGACTCGTAAAGTCAGCGAGAAACTCTCTGATTGGCTGGTTTGGTGGGCGGGGTGGAGCCAGAAGTCTGAAAGGAAAAAAGAAGCATTTTAGTTCAGAACCCTAACTGAGATTGTGTTTGGGAATCAGGGATGCTGCATCCTCCGGCCTAAAGAGGAGAGAGAACCATCGGGCGGGGC
>JASGAU010000128.1:0-37488 GCA_030220045.1 Australoheros facetus
TCGAAATACAAATCTTATATTTATGCACGTTTATTGACTTACATGTACGAATTTAAACTCCTTACACTTACATTCTTTTTGACAGTTATCTTACCCCATACACGTCCATCAGCAAAGATAAGACTGGAAAGTGACTCTTTTCATGACTGTAATGAACTTTACCTCTTTTTGTGGAATTATCAGAGTATATATGTACTGTACCGTTTATGGCAGCCATTCCCAAAGTCAAGAGTGCTGTGGAACACTTAAAAAATGGGACCCACCAAATGTTAAATATTTAATCAAAATACAACAGAAAGTAAAGTATTTTCTTGAAACTATATCCTAAATCATAGCTTTGTTGTACCCAGTAACTGTCCAGTAACTGCTTATTCCAAAACCTGATCAAACATAACATTTCTGTAATGACTACAGCAAAGTTAATGCTATTATGAAACCAAACTAATTTCCAACTCCCCGCATGGATGATTGTGTTGTTCGTGTCAGCTCAGCTAAGTCTGTGGCAAATTTACATCTCCAAACTCGCGTCTGAAATCAGTGCAGCCTTTGTCACCCCTGACATTTCCTCCAGTGTATAACAATTGTATAAATCACATATAAACTTAGCATTTGTGCTCCTGATTGTTGGGCTGAATTTTGGGATTCTATCAATAGCCAGATAACAAACTGTCGAGATGTTCATGCCACTTCAGCCGGATGCACATGTGAAAACACCCACCAATCAGTAACAATTGGAGTCAAAGTCCCTCAGTTACTCTTTACAACTGGTATAAAGCTCTTCCAGTTCCAAAGTTTGTATTATATTTAAACCCCAGCAGCAGCATTTACATGATGACACTTGTAATGGACAGAGTGCTGTTATTGTTCGGATTGGTGGTTCTGGCCACTTCACACGCTGTAAGTATGCATTTATCATTTATAGGGAGAATTAAAGGAATAGACTGAACGTTGACCTGCACTTGTTCATTTTGTGTTATACAGATACCAATTTCCCCTAATGTACACGGTACGTCCAAAAATGCTACTTGTAAGACTTAAAACCTTTTAGAGATGTGGAAAGAGTGTGAGCCAGATCTGTTTGTGTTACAGAGGTATATGAGAATGGTGAAGATGAGAATCCTGTCTTAAACTTGGGTGAGATATCTTTCAACATGTTGGACTGGCTATAATATCTAAAATGTTGCATATTTGGTGCTGCTGATGATAAAATTGAATTAATTTTCTTATTTTGTGCTGCAGGTTCAGATGCCAACCTGTTTGAGGGGGACATTTTAATTCCTGTAAGTTGTAGAGGGGTAATTAGAGGCTTTTGCTTAATTCCTGCTCATCATTTAGTGATTGCTTAATTGGCAGCTTTATCTCACCATTGTTTCTCTTGTTATTAAGTAACTAGGGTGCAGTATCTATTTAACATAATAAAATGACTTTTATTGTGGGTTTTTATTAACGTGGATAAGATTTATGATCAGTGTTTTTAACAATTTCTTATGCTGCAGGTTGGGAGGAATGCCCTGATTGACCAAAGATACAGATGGAAGTTTCCAATCCCTTACATTCTGGGTGATGATTTGGGTGAGTTTCTTTAATGTCATCTGTATGACTCAGTCTCACGTTGTTATTCTGATTATCAGAATAAAAGGAAGAGACGTCAGTTGCTCTACAGATCTTAAAGGTTATTCTGACAGTCTGGGTGAAAACGATATCCTGTTCTCTGTTGTGACTGTTTGCTTCGCTTCTCAGATCTGAATGCCAAAGGCTGCGTCCACCAGGCATTTGAAATGTACAGGCTCAAGTCTTGCATTGACTTCAAGCCTTATGAAGGCGAGAAGACCTATATCAAGTTTGAAAAGAGAGGAGGGTATGGGTATAGCTTCTGCATTCATGTTTACTGCATTATTAAATTGTGACACCAACAGTTTTGGTACATTCAAGTTCAGGCTAGCTGACAAAGCAAAGCTTCACAGAGGAAAGCTCATGTCTAAACGGTTTAGGGTTAGCTACTAACATGTTATATCTACGCTTATGCTTGTAGTAGCTCCTGTTTACCAGGAGTGTGTGGTTAACTTTGTTTTGTTTAGACAGAAAGTACAGATAATACCCAATAGTACAAAACTATGATTGGGTACTACTTGAAGACAGTTGAGTAATTTCCTCCTTTTGGAGTTATGCCAAACCTGGTGGTTTAATGCAAGTGTCCTTTTTGGGTCATAATTTTGTATTAATTGGTTCCACTCCCATAGGTGCTTCTCTAGCGTTGGTGACCAGCAGACAGGTCAGATCCTGTCTCTGGGGCCAGGATGTGACCACAAGGCGGTGATTGAGCACGAGCTACTCCACGCTCTCGGATTTTACCATGAACAGTCCCGCATGGACAGGGATGACTATGTCAACATCTGGCTGGACCAGGTTACACCAGGTATATGTAGGAAGTTGATGGTTGTTCACATATACAGTATGAAAGGTGGGCTGCAAAGCAGCTTGCATCTGTGCAGGAACTTTAGTTAGGGTAAAGCAAATTATATAAACTAAATTAAATGCCCTATATGAAATGTGGCAGTTGGATATATAGAATGATATGGGCTAATGATGTGATCAGCTGGCACTGAGATCAGCAAATCTACCAGTGTTGCAGCTTCACTCCCTAATTAATGTGATGCTGTATTTGATAAGAGAAACAATATCCCACAGAACCTATTGTGCTATTTTAGTGGTACAAGTAACTATATATTTCCTGCAGGACTTCAACATAACTTCAACAAATACAATGATGACTACATCACCGATCAAAACACTGCATACGACTATGAGTCCATTATGCACTACAGGCCCTTCTCCTTCAATAAGAACGAATCCATCCCCACAATCACCACCAAAATCCCAGAGTTCTACAATATCATTGGCCAGTACCTTGATTTCAGCAAGATGGACACCCTCAGGCTCAACAGGATGTACAACTGCTGTATGTATATGTGGTCACAGTGTGCTTCTCATTTGACCTGCTTTTTAAAAAACTGGCAGCTACACAGTACAATATTATTATATATGAAGTAAAAAGAAGGATTTAGTGTGTTAAATAAGTTTTCTGAGTACCCCTCTTCCTCTCCCACCGCAGCTGGCCCTCTCACCCTGCTGGATCAGTGTGCCTTTGAGTATGCCAGTATTTGTGGGATGATCCAGGCCTCCTCTGATGAGGTGAAGTGGGTCCATACTAAGAGCACTGCGGGTGCGCAGGATCACACACTCCTGGGACAATGCAGAGGTCCGAGCTGAATAACTTCTCTTCATTTTTATTGTAATTTTCAAAAGCATTAAATGAATTTGCACACTTCAAGTTGCATGTTGTTATAGATTATGTTTATGTATATATTATATTTTGTTATTTTTTTAGATGCTGGATACTACATGTACTTCAACACTATGACTGGGAAGCCTCAGGAGTCTGCTCTGCTCGAATCCCGAATCCTATACCCCAAGAGGACGCTTCAGTGTCTACAGTTCTTCTACAAGATGACAGGAAGCCCCAACGACAGGCTGGTGATATGGGTCAAGATGGATGATGGCACAGGCAATGTTCACAGAATGAGGAAAATACACACGTTTTATGGTATTTATCAAGTGAGCATGTTTAGGTTCACTTAGCTTCAGGCATTTCATAGGAAATGCCTGAAGCTTTCCCACAAAGTTAGTACAAATGTCTGAACAAACAGCTTTGCATCAAGGCAAATTTTCATTGGAACATTTGTTTAACTTTTCCGTAGGATAGAAATAGTATTCAAATTGAGTTATTTCAAGACATCGTTCAACATAAACTGTCCTGACAGTTACAGTAACATCTTCTCTCAAGTACAGTCAGTGGCCACTCGGCCAATGGCCTGGTTCTTCTATAGCGCTTTTCTTCTCTACATGAGCACTCAAAGCACTTTATACAGCATGTCTTATTCACCCATTCATACATGCACTTTCTACACCTAAATGCTTTCTATTTAACATTCACACTCTGATGAATGCATTGGGGACAACTTCAGTATCTTGCCCAAGGATACTTAGACGTGCAGGCTGGAGCAGTAGATGACCTGTTCTACCTCCTGATCCACAGCCAACCCTAAAGAAGCGAAGGAAAGGTTTCTATCATGTCTTTATTTTCTTAGCCAAATCCTGTCTCCTTGTCTAGTTTTACCACTAGACTGAGCCAGACAATTGCTTTCCTCTGCTTCCAGGCTTTAATGTATTTTATTGCTGGTCCTTGCATCATAATTTGCAAAACAAAAATGCAAAAACGGGAAGTTGCAGATGAAATCTTTTCATGTCCTACACAAAGCGAGGTCCGGGAGGTGGAGCTTGGTGGCAGCACAACGGCTTTATGTACACAGCAGACAGTGACAGTAGACAGTTTTGCTAATTGTTGTGCTATCGTACCTGCTAACGTTTCCTTGTTCCGCCGTGAGAATTAACCTGATGTACAAGATTATTATTATTATTACTATTTGTCTGCATGACTTTTCTCCCATGTCTTTTGCACCCCACCTGTCATGGTCCTGTGTCTGAACAGTGGGGCGCACTCCACAGTTTAAGAAACACTGAGTTATGTACAGAAGTGTGAAAACACATTTGCCATCTTGCTTTGTTTTGCACGTTTGTCACACTGGCATGCTTCAGATCATCAAGTAAATTTTAATATTAAACAAAGATAACCTGAATAAATACAAAATAGAGATTTTAAATGATGGGGCTAAAGCCAGTGTACTCATATTCGCGGTACCAAGCCTTGAAAAGTGGTCTGGGTTGTATCAGAAAGGGCATAAAATCTTGGCCAAATCAAACATGCAGATCATCAAGTATGAGATTTCCACATCAGATTGTTCAGGGCCTGGGATATCAACGACCACCTCCGGTACTGTTGGAAAGAAGAGGAAAAAGGGAATGTGTGAGAGAGAAGCAGAAGCAGGACTGTGGAGCTGAGAGTAGGGACTCTAAGTGTAGGGACTATGACTGATAAAAGGAAAGGTAGATATAATGTGTGTGCAACAGACCAGGTCAAGGAGAAGCAAGGGCAGGAGGTTGGATTCAACTGTTTTACAATGGTGTAGATAGGAAGAGAAATGGAGTAGGGGTAATCTTGAAGGAAGAGTATGTGAACAGTGTTGTGGAGGTGAAGAAAGTGTCTGACAGGATCATGAGTTTGAAGCTGGAATTTGAAAGGGTGATGTTAAATGCTGTCAGTGCATTTGCCCCTCAGGTTGGAAGCCAGTTAGAAGAGAAAAGGGAATTCTGGAGTAAGTTGTATGACTTGAAAGAAGACAAAGAAGAACATTTATTCAAGGAAAAAAGCTATCCAAGCCCACCAGACCCTGTGTGAAAAAGTAACCATCGTGCCAACCTTGGCAGCAACTGCAATTAGTCTTTAACATCACGGTGGAGGAATCTACTTTTCAGAAGTGTTTCACTTCAGCCACACTGGAGGGTTTTCAAGCACAAGCGGTCCATTTAAATCTCAGTCAGCTTGAACTCCGAACTTTGATGAAGCCACTCCAAAACCCTCTTTTTTTCTTTTTTTTTAGCCATTCAAAGCTGGACTTGCTGGTGTGCTTTGTATCACTGCTCAGCTGCACCACCCAGATGCACTTGAGCTTCAGGGTATGAACTGATGGTGTACATTCTCCTTCAGGATTTTCTGGTAAAGAGCAGAATTCACGTTTCCACCAATTAGATTAGATTACAATTATGGATTCATGATTTAATTTGGAGGGGGATTCGTTTTTCACACAGGGCCAGGTGGGTTTTTTTTTCCTTTAATAAATGAAATCATCCTTGAAAAACGGCATTTTCTTTGTTTGATGATCTAAAACATGTATGTTTTACAAATATGTTTCCTTACAAATCTGTTCCCTAGGTGTTTAGCCTTTGCGTTCAGTGCCAGGTTACTTCCTGTTTTGTTTTGATAAGTCAGCTGGTCTCTGTCTGTCATGTTGAGTTTTGCTTCCTCTTGTCTCGTCTCTGTAATGTGATTCACCTGTGTTCCCACTCCTCTTGTTATCCTTTTGTGTATTTAAGTCCAGTGTTTTCTTTGCCTGTTGTCGCGTCATTGGTTGTACCGCGCTGTCCTTCACGTATGTCAAGTTGAGTTATTTCTCGTCTCTCCCTGTTCGAGGTTTGTTTTGAGGAGAGTTCATGCTTTTGTTAACTACGTGTAAATAAAACTGAGTACACAAACACCATCCTGGAGTTCTGCGTTTTAGGGTCCTCCTTCCTGCCTGCACAGCGGCCAGCCATAACACAGTTAACCTGAACATTTACTAACCTGGGAGAGATTCAAAGTAGCTTTCCTTTGTTTCTAGTCTTTATACTAAGAAATGCTTCTTGACTACTTCACCTTTATACACAAAGAAAGCAATTTTGATCTTCTAATCTAACTCTTAACAAGAAAACAAATAAAAGTACTTTCTACTTCTTCTATCAAACTAAGCCTTTAAAGCAATTTAGATACATTTTCTACTGTATGCATATATATAATTGCCACACATAGAAACATTTAGTGTCTTGTCCCTTTCTTTTACCCAGCGGATGCTGACCATACATGGAAGATCGCTCATGTCCCATTGGAAGTAGGAGTGAAATTCCGTTATGTTTTCCAAGCTGTGCGTGGTGATCCCTCTGCTTCCACTGGCGGCATCTATATCGATGACATCAGCCTGACTGAAACGCGCTGTCCCAATGCTGTGTGGCGAATTCAGAACTTCTCCAAGATCATGGAAACGGCTAACATCAATACAGTTATCGACAGCCCACGTTTCTACAGCCCTGAAGGTTATGGTTATGGTGTCCGCATCATACCTTTGTCAAGTTACACCGATTACACGGGCAGCTACACCGGGCTTTACTTTCACTTAGCCAGTGGGGAGAATGATGTGGTGATGCAGTGGCCAGCAGTAAACAGACAGGCCACGTTGGTGGTGATGGACCAAGACCCAGACATTAAGCTGAGGATGTCCTCTGCTCGCAGTCTCACTACCGACATGACGACAAGTACGTATGTTTAATGTTCCGAGACAACAGAGAGACCAGGGCACTGTGATGATGCAGTGCATGCAGTTTCATTTCAGTTTGATGACTGGTCTAGATACAGTCTCTCTATCTTACTAATAATTCTAGAAATCTCCAAATATCTGTCCTTCTGTTGGTTTGTTAATGGTTCATTAGATCTCTCAGACTTTGTGAGTGCATTGAAAAGAATCTGAGTAAGTCTTGAACATGATGTTGTTTAGATGAGCCAAAAAACTTTGGCTAAAAGTTTTTAGCTGTAAATTGTATTTTCCCTTAAGTTACTGCTGCCTGCTTCACTTTGTGTTTGGGAGATGGACTTGTACACACACAGGCACATGGCTATCATTATGAAGACATTCACCAACAATAATGCATTCCCAGGCTTCTTACCCCCTCCCACCCCACTTAAGTTTAACCATGATAACTAATTGCTCTTACCCTAACCTAGTTTTAAGTTTAATGCCAAGTCTTAACCTCAAACTGGCCTTTGTAGGAGTCTGAACAAGATAAGGGACCAAAAAAAGATCTTATGTTTACTAAATGGTTTAAAACAAACTGGTTCTCACTAAAGTTGATATCATCTGTTCATATAGTTTGATTTAGTGGGTGTATCCATATAGCTGTCCTTTTGTCAGCAACATCAACTTGATGATTGCCTGCATTTGATGTGTTTGGCAGAAATCTGTAAATCTGTAGCCAAACTAACCATCTTAAACCCTCTCATAGTATGCTCTCCAAAATAATTCTAAACTAGACAGTTTAGTCCTGAAGTAAGGTAGATTTTGCACTCTAGCTTAATAATTTCCAACTTACATGGGCTTCTCTTCACTGCATATCTGTGCCAAATGGTGAAAAACTCTGAATTGACTTTATATTGAATTGTGCCACCTCTAATGTGTGCCTTTTAGGCTATAAGGCTGTGCTAATGCAAGTTTTCAGCAACATGAATCTGCAACTTCTATATAACAGTGCTATTCTTCCTGATATACTGTTGCCAACTTGTGTCTTCTAGCATCAGATGGAAGATTGTTATGGGACAATCCCTCTAAGGTGGGTAAGTACGACCCCTCCTGCGACTGCTACAGAGGAGCATCATGGGGCTGGAGGAACTTTATTAAGCACTTTGACCTCAGGCGACGCAATTACCTTAAGAATGATGACCTCATCATCTTCATCGACTTTGAGGGTTAGTGGTCTGAGTTCAATTCATGTGTGAAAAAGTAGTTCATTTCCAAACACAAATACCATTCGATGTTGTGATGTTGTGACGCTGAAGCTGCCCATGACACTGACATGATGAGGAACTGATTTTTTGCCACCAGATATCACATCACTGATCAAAACGGAAGTCCCCATTAAGCCGGCAGAGTAAAGTCACGCAGGCCTCAGTGCTGGAGAAACTGAAGGTGAGACGATAACCTTTTTCATTTCACCTGTGAATAATACATCACGTAACCCTGTGGAATATCTTTGTCATTTAAAAATAACCAGAAGCATCAAATTCAGCTGGGATGAGAAGAAACACCTGTGATGATGAAAAAAGGGGGATGAAGGATCATTGCAGAATTAAAATTGTACACATTCAATATGTAATTGTAGTTGGTGGGGAATCTGTACATTAAAGTTAAAGTATGCATTAAAAGCTTTGTAAGCACATTGTCATTGAAATGTTGTCTAAATAATTAATAAAACTATTAAATAAGAAACCTGTGTTCTTTTTTTTTGTGACGTAAGAATGGCTTCCCTGTGAGCTATGTGCTTTTAAAAATGGAAGCATTTTACTGTGTAGAAAGCCCTCCCTAATGCCATAATGCCAGCGATATGAGACAACAACAATAAACAACCATACTTTGTCACTGAATGATGGTAAATTTATGCCTCACCAGCCAGCTTGACATTTCATCTGTTGAAGTGAAATTCACGTTCATGCTCAGGTGTAGTGAATTCAAAGTATGATTTAAAAAAAAGAATGTAGTGTCACTAAATTGTTGCTTTTAAAAATATTTCTGATCCAATGCTAAAATGTGATGTAGTGATGTGATTTCATTGTAAAGTAATAACTAAGTCCTGGTCATTTGTTTTGCTCTGCATGATGTAATGAGGCCTCACAGAAACAGAACGAGAACATGAAAAACAACTGATTTTTTAGTAATTTGGGCATGCTGATTCCAAATATGAAAACAGAATTTCTCTAGCACATCAGGATCTTGAGTTACGTAACTATGCCAATAAATACCAATCACCAAACTTGATGTCAGTGATTTTATTAGAAAAGTACACCATGAACATACAACTGGTGAAAAAAAAGACACAGGTACCAAAATCAATCATATGAGGAATCTGAAACTAATACAGTGCAGCATAATTAGTCTGCCTAAATAGTTCAAAAGTGTGACAAGTGCTTGTGCTTCACAGACGTTTCACGCTGTAGAAACCAGCAGTAGTCATCATCATGTTTGCGTTATAGCGCCCCTGGTACCTGGTCTCCATTTCGGGGATATCTTGATGGAATCTTTCACCATGCTCATCGCTCACGTCACCCAAACTGGGCGGAAAGAAGTCAAGATGAGAGTGATTGTAGTGAATCTTAAGTGACAATCTGCAACCCATGTTTGAATGATACGAGCATGTCATCAACTAGTACTTCATAGTTTGTGGCTTTGTGGTTGCCCAAGAAATTCTGTATCACCTGAACAAATGATTCCCATGTTCTTAGTTCAAGGGGTTTGAGCTTAGATGGAAAGTCTTTGTCTCCAATAAGCTCACGGATTTGGGGTCCATCAAAGATCCCAGCTTTAAGCTTGGCATCACTTTGGACTTCCCCAGAAACACTATTCCATCACTTGATGTAGCACTAAAACTTTGTTTTTGTCTATTGACAGATCAAAGCAGTGACTATAAGAAATTGCAAATTTCTGGCATTGTTGATCCTCAATATTGGCAATATTTAGTTGATTGAATTTTAATGGTCATATATGGATTCAGCACCCCCCAAATCAGCCAAATTATTGCTAAATTCTGTTCAATTTCACAATTAGAAAATCTTATCACACTCTACATTTGTGTGAGAAGTGCCAGTACAGCAATACATTAGCTAAATATTGACATGTGCATAACTCAAAAACATGACGTGCTAGAGAAATTCTGATTATAGATTTGGAATCAGCATACCTGAAATGCCTTATATCAGGTATTTTTCTCCAGGTAACAAAATCATTGTTGACCAGTGTTATATTAGTGTGGATTCAGTGATGGCAAGCTCTGTTCAGTAAGACTGTGGACCAAAGGCCAAATGTAGAACCTGAGTACAGGAGCCCACTGACAGCCTGATTCCTTCACACAGACAGCAGATAAGAATTTAGAAGAAGCGTTCCCACATGTCGGGGCAGAGAGATATAATCTCTCTGCCCCGGGGCCTCTTCCATGGAACACCTCACCCAACAGATGCCCAGGAGACATCCTAGTTCCAAACTGGCTCCTTCTGATGCGGAGGAGCAGTAGCTCTATTCTGAGTCCCCCCACCCAAATGACTACACTCCTCACCCTCTCTCTAAGGCTGAGCACAGCCGGCCTTTGGAGGAAGCTCATTTCCACCGCTTCCATCCGTGATCTCGTTCTTTCGGTCACTATCGAAAGCATGTGACCATAGGTGAGGGTAGAGACGTAGGTCGATGCACTGCAAGATACAGTGTGACATTACTGTGACATAAATGAAATCCTTTAATAAAGATTTTGACAACTGGCAGATTTCTAGGTTCAAACTGTTTGTACATTGAACCTAAAGGTTCTCTGAGCTGCACCACAGAACCACAACCTCAGAGTGATATAACCGTGATTAATAAAACATGATAGGTTTATATTGTATTTAATGAGTGTGACCAAATCCTAATATGGGAAAAGTTTAAAGTTTGATACTTTGCACTTAAACAGTGATTACTACAGCAGTGTGTGGTATGGATATAGATTTGGAATCAGCATACCTGGCTCAGTATCCACAGAATGATAATGAAGCATAAATTTCAGTCTGAATCCATCGTGCCCGCAGATCGATCAGACTGATCATAAATGCAGCAGAATAAAACTTTTTGATATGTACCTTTGAAATCGACTGTGAATATAAATATTGCTTTTTCAAGTGTGTGAGTGAGAATGATCTTTGTCACCTGATTGCCAGGACACAGAAGAACAATGCAAAGAAACAAAAATGAGATATTCTGACAGCACAGGGTTAGGACCATCAACGATTCTTGCCTAAGTCCATAAATCACTTTTTTGAACTGCTCCTTTAATACCAAGTAAATCAGTTGTGCTGACAGTTGATGCTCCATAACAGTGCTGTAATTGTAAGATAAATAGAAAGTATGATAGAATCTTATCAGTCCTTACAAGTGTCTTGGCCTAACATTGATTATCAGATTAACTCCACTGCCCTGTGTTCTATTTGTTTACATATTCACATCACAAACTCTTTGCTTAACTGGCGCTTAATCATTATCCTGCCTTGCTGCTATGTCAGCACATTTCACACAAATTTAAGAGGCCAAACTAATAAACAACTTAACTTTATGAGCTTGTAGATCAGTTCTGATTTTTCTGATTCTGTTTCTTCTGTGCAGTTTGAGTTTCCTGCTGTCATTACTGCACCTGCCAGAAAACCTGTCAGTGTTAACTGCAAGGATGTGTGATATTCCTGTGACTCATTAAACACGACAATCTTGATCAAAGTTCTTCTTCAGCTGCAGTCTTTATGGGCAGGCTGACCACGGTCTCAGAGAAGGGTACGTTTCTGTCTGAATTACAACATGTGCCCTGGATGCAGTTTAAAGAAAATAGCGGTGCTGATTGGAGTCCTTGTAGTTTTAAAGGTAAGGAATTTAGACCTGAAATCAAAGGAACCTGGAATATGTTTTTTATTTTATTTTATTAAGAAGCATCTCTCATTGTGTGCTAGGTGCAAGCTGTTCCAACATCTACTGGTTGGTTTCCATTAGCTTTTTTCCAACTACACACACATATGAAACATGCTCGTTTGCAATTTCTTGCACTAATAACATGTTTATCCTCTAGGTGATAATGCAGATGCAGGTGAATTGAGAGATGACATACCCGAAATCAACCGAGGTATAATTTAATCTGATACTGATACTGCGCATGTCCCGATGCCGTCTGGACTGATATTGAGTTTTTCTAAAAATATGTATTTCAAACTTTTAGGATTGACAGGGCTGTTTGAGGGAGACATTGCTGGTAATGTAAGTGTACACAGTGAATGTTTAGAAATTGTATTTGTCGACCAAAACAGCTCTGAATGCTTTCAATTTGTCTTGCAGCCCAGCAGAAATGCAATCCTCGATCAAACAAGAAGATGGGAGTTTCCAATCCCCTTTATCTTAACCGATTCTTTAGGTACACAGTTTACGGATACATTGCTATCAACAGAAGAATTAGAGGAAGTGCATTGACTGAAAATTAAATTTCTTTTGCTGTAGACCTGAACGCTAAAGGTGTTATTCTCCAGGCTTTTGAAGAGTACCGTTTGAGATCCTGTGTGGACTTCAAGCCCTACGAGGGAGAGACCACTTACATCTCCTTCACAAAGCTCTCTGGGTGAGCTGCGCCACACACAGTTTGACTCTGGTGTGACCTCGACTGTCACCGGTCTTTATGGGCCATGCTGTTTGGTTATCAAACTTGAGATCTTAGACAAAGATTAGGAAGTGCTGATGTGCTGAACAGCAGCTTCACATAAGTGTTTTTTTTTTTTAAGGCTGATATTAAAATTGTATTTTAACATCTCAGATGCTGGTCTTATGTTGGCGATGATAAAGAAGGCCAGAATGTGTCCATCGGGGCCGGGTGTGACACCAAAGCTATTGTGGAGCACGAGCTCCTCCACGCTCTGGGCTTCTACCATGAGCAGTCTCGTTCAGACAGAGATGACTACGTTATAATCTCGTGGGACCAGATTGAAGAAGGTGAGGCAAAATTATTTCATCTTATTTTTTTATCCAGTAACTACAATTTTAACAAGACAGGTGATGCAGTAAGTCTACAGTTAGAAGCCCTCATGTCTTTGACAAGTGACCAACTGCTCAACAACATAATCGATTCAAATGATTTGCTTAACCTATTGTGTCATATAGTCATATTACTCTTTGCATCATTAGCTGTCCATTAAATCCTCCTACTTTATGTGAGCTTAAAACTTTGCAGTTAATTTTTTAGCTTGGAAACAATAGTTTCTGGAATAGGGTGGTATCGTCCAGATTTGCTCCATTTCAATGAAAAAAGCTCTTCTGTTGAGTAAACTTTCTTCCCACAGAAGTATCCATCAGCATTTGACAAAAACAAACCAAAAACAATGATTAAAATACAACAAAAATAAAGTTTGAGTAAAGATTGGAGCTACCAGCCTTTGCTGCTACATTTGAAGACATTGTTCTAGAATAGTAACTGTCAGAATCGTCTTTAGCAGCAATAACTTGAAGAAATCTCTTTCTATATGACTTCATCAGTCTCTCACATGAATTTGGGGGAATTTTAGTCCATTTTTCCTTTCAACATAACTTTGGTTCACTGAAATTTGTGGGAATTTGTTTATGCAAATATCAGTGACAGTGTTGTGCTTTCTCCACAGGCAAAGAGCACAATTTCAATAAGTATGAGGATGATTTCATCACTGATCTGAACACACCATATGATTATGAGTCAATCATGCACTACAGACCATTTTCCTTCAACAAGAATGACAGCGTCCCCACAATCACCACCACCATACCCTACTTCAATGAGGTCATTGGCCAGCGGCTGGACTTCAGTGAAGTAGACATCATTAGGCTAAATCGCATGTATGACTGTGGTAAATGTTTCCTGTTATTGCTCGCTAAATGTTCAGGATTTTCTGTCATTTCATTCACCAGAAAAGCTTTCAGTTCTGTGCCACTGATAGTTGTTAGCTATTGTTTTCCAGCCAACACACTTACTCTGTTGGACCAGTGCTCATTTGAACTGATCAACATCTGTGGAATGATCCAGAATGAGGAAGATAATGAAGACTGGGTTCAAATGCTGAGCACTCCAGTGGATTCAGATCATACCCTGGCAGGGCGCTGCAGAGGTAATGAACAAATTTTATATGCAAAGGCCTGTCAGTCATAATTCTTGACTAAATCGTAAAAGGTGAAAAAACACAGCAGTAACAGTTAATTGTACTTACTATGTGCTGCAGGGAAGTGTTTCTTACCCTTTGTCTACCACATGTAAATGCTGTTACAAGAACCTGAACTGTTTATCTCTCTAACATGATGTCTTTTTAGATTCCGGCTACTTCATGAAGTTCAATACATCTTTCGGTGATGCCGGCAGCAGCGCTTTGCTGGAGTCACGTATCCTTTACCCTAAGAGAGATGAACAGTGCGTGCAGTTCTTCTATAAGATGACAGGAGCAGCTGAGGACAAGCTGGTAATATGGATCAGGACTGATGATGGGACAGGGACTGTACGCAGTGTCAGGAAGATCCACACCATTACAGGTATTATACACTGGAATGGTCCAAAGGAGCTTTTTCACTGAAAGATTGACTTTCAGCTACACAATACAGTATAAACTGGAGCAGTTTACCACCTGCTTTTTGTCTTTCAGGTGATGGGGATGATGCTTGGAAAATAGCCCATGTAACACTCAAGGTAACAAAAAAGTTCCGCTATTTATTCCAAGGCATTAAAGGATCATCTAACTCATCAGGTGCAATCTTAATTGATGACATCACTCTCAGTGAGACCATTTGCCCCAGTGCTGTCTGGCAAATCCAGAACTTTACCGGTATTCTTGCCACCATTCCTGCTGGCAGTGCACTCAGAAGCTTATGCTTCTACAGCCCAGAAGGCTACTCATTTGGTATCAGTGTTTACCCAAATGGAAGAAACAGTGACTACCCAGACTATGTTGGCATGACTTTACACTTGTGCAGTGGCAAAAATGATGCAGTGATGCAGTGGCCAGCCCAAAACAGGCAGGCTACCATTGTTGTCATGGATCAGGAGCCAGATGTTAAATTAAGGATGTCTTCCACGAGAAGCTTCACAACAGGTAGGTAAAGGTCAGGTCAGAAAGTTTACTAAAAAGATGACGCTGTTAGTCCATATAAAGTACAGCTAATAGAAGTGAGGATAATTTTGAGATTATCTGCTTCCTGTACATACACTAAAAGTACTGGGTCACCTACATATTACACCTACAGGTGCTCAGCCACAGAAACTCATGCCATGAAACTCCTGGAGCAGTTTTTGTGCTGATGTTAATGTAAGAAGAGATCTGGAACTCGGCATTTACTGACTCTGTGGAGCACTCAGCAACCAAACTCTGTAACTTTATATGATCTGAGCTGCTGTGGTTCCTAAATGCTCCAACTCTGCAAAAATACTGCTTACAGTTGTTTGTGGATTACTGTATGTAGGAAGGAAGAAATCTTACAAACGGACTTGTTGCAGTGGTGCTATCCTATTATAGCTATCCTGGGTGCTTGTTTTTACACACCTGTGGCCATAGCACTGAAAATGAAAACTCTACACATCACCTGACTCTGCAGTTCATCACAGCACTACAAAAGTATGTTTTAACTTTATAGTGTTTATATTTTTATTAGCCTCAGTATTAATTTGGGCATATTTCCAGGCAAGAAAACCATGAGAAAGGTATGACACATGTGGCTACTCTACCTCACAATCACTAAACAATGGACAGTCTTGGCAACTTGTTGGTGAACAAAGTGGATCATTGTGCAGTAAAAAGACAGATATTTACCTCAGGATTTTGTGGAGAACAGGAAGGGGCTAAAGGCTGTGAATATTATATTTCTCACAGGCTGAAAAACAACTTCAAATGAATGCTAACTTTGCGCTACGACTGCTGAGACCACATACAGGAAATCTGCTAACCTGCGTGAGAATGCAAAGTGATGACACTCTGTCAGTGTGTCGACTGTATTTTCCTGAGGCCACAAAAATAGCTGCTGCTATACTTTTGAATCCTTTAGAAAATATATAGCAGTACCCTTTGCTATAATTTTTTAATCCCACAAAGCAAAGAAAGATTACAGTACAGTTCCTCTTCTATCACATATTTGGTGCTGTGTGGTTAACCTCTTTAAAGCTCTCTGCCATATTCCATTTGTCCTGATCCCCCGCTTCGAATGTTATCAGTCCATTAAATGCACGTTATCAACAGTTATTAAATGCACGTTATCAACAGTTATCAGACCCATAGTTAAGGTCTAGTAGGTGCCGTCTCCACCTGCTAGCCGGTCAAAAAGGTTGTTATCTATGAGGGGCCGTTAGGGACATTATTACTGAAATGCTCTCACAAACACTACAGTATTGCAACTACAATACATCCAAATGAACAATGCAAATTATGCAAATTAGGCGATGACGTCACACAGTGACCTCTATTTTCAGCAGCGGGAAATTTCCCTTATTTTTAAATACAAAACTTGACAGGTATGCCCTGACATCCATGTTTCAACTATGAATATTCTGGTGATTTCGCCCCTCAGATACTAATGCCCGTTGGAACAAACCCACAGTCACATCTGGAGCAGTGTGGGACGACAGCTGTAAATGCTACCGCAGCCAAGACTTTGGCTGGAGTACGTTCATTTCTCACAAGCATTTGCACAGGAGGAGCTTCCTCAAGAACAATGACCTGATCGTTACTGCCGACTTCAGTGGTAAGGCTCTGAAATATAATGGCCTATTGAATTTTCCAATTCAGCATTTTAACACGTGCATCATCTTGATGATTCACTAGATTTGACCCACCTGATCAAGAGTGAGGTGCCTGTCCAACTGGTGGCACCAAACAATGACATCACAGAAGAGAAGCTCCAGGGTAAGATGGAAATGAGACCAGAGGCTCCAAAACACAGAGAGACTCGTGCTGCCAACCCCTGTGTCCCTAACCCCTGTTTTAATGGAGGGGTGTGTGTGGAGCAGGAGGAGAAAGCATCTTGCAGGTTTGTGATTGTGTCTTTTTGGTGTGGATATACTGTATGGCATTACTAATCATTGGTTTATTTTTGCAGCTGTGAGCTTATTGTTTTTCATATTATATATTACATTTTTATTATCAAAGGGTCAGATACAGTATGCACAACCTTCCCATGGGGACAAAAATCTGTATATGTACACTCACAGGTCATTTTATTAGCTACAACTGTTCAACTCTTATCAGCCAATCACATCAAAATAACTCAAGACAGTCAGGCATGCAGACATGGTCAAGACAACCTGCTGAAATTCAAAATGAGCATCAGAATGGGGAAGAAAGGTAATTTAAATGACTGTATGTGGCATAGGTGTTGGAGTGAGATCTGCTGATTTACTGGGATTTTCCCACACAGCCATCTCTAGGCTTTAGAGAGAATGGTCAGAAAAAGAGAAACTATCCAGCGAGTGGCGGTTCTCTGGGTGAAAATGATATGTTGCAGAGCATCTCTGAACATACAACACATCGAACTGCGAAGCAGATGGCCTAGACCACACCTGCTGCCACTCCTATAAGCTAAGAACAGGAAAGTGAGACTATATTTTGGACGGGCTCATCAAAATTGTAAATAGAAGGTTGGAAAAATGTTGCCTGGTTTAATGAGTGTCAATTTCTGCTGCAACATTTGAATGGTAGGGACAGAATTTGGCTTTAACAACACGAAAGCATGGATCCATCCTGTCTTGTATCAGTGGTACAGCTTGCTGGTGGTGGTGATGAAATGTGTGGGGGATATTTTCTTGGCACAATTAGCAGCAAATGAGCATCCTGTAAATGTTACCTGAGTATTGTTGGCCATGTCATCATTTTATGACCACAGTGTACTCATCCTCTGATGCCATGTCACAGAGTTCAAATCATCTCAAACTGGTTTCTTGAACATGTAAATGAGTTCACAGTCAGCAGGTCTCAATCCAATAGAGCACCATTGGGATGTGGTGGAATGAGAGATTCACAGCATGAGTATACAGTGAGCAGCCTGTGCGACTACTTTAACACAAAGTTAAGCTAGTCTAAAAGCTTCTTAGACTAGACTCTGTTTAAAATCAAAAACAGCCATTTATATGATTTTGTACCAGTCAAATTAACAAGTTTTAATTGTTGGGTTGAAAATGTGTTCAGGGGTATAGTTTTAATTTTCCAGAGACCAGGTTTCCTAATCTTTTAGTGGCTGTTGTATTAACATACAAGTAGATGTTGTTGGATTTATGAGATATTTTTTTGTCAAACACAATATCACAAATCAAAGGATGACTTAGAAACAAAAGACTAACTGCAGGGACTGTAGGGGCCATGAGTGCTGCCAAGAAAAAAATAGGTAGTCTAAACACAGTTGATTTCTCGCTATAAAAGAAAATGCAGCTGAACCGGAATACAGAGAAACAGCAGCCTCACAGCTAATGTGACTCAGCGAAAGAAAAACAAATGTGTGCAAAGTTTGAGTATAGTCTGTGCAGAAGTGTGTTTAAAGCTGGCCCAGCCCCAGTCAGTAATGTGTACCTTGAGCACAAAATTAACTCTACCGAGTACCTGCATACAACCTTAAAGGTTGTATCAATAGCACACACCCCAACATGTCTGTGTGTCAATAAAAGCTGGGCTGCTCACAATAAATTGTGTGTGACATCCATGGTGGATTTAAATCCATTTCTGAAATTTTCATGCCTTTTACCTTGTGGAACATAACACAAATACATAATCTTTTTTCTATTAGTTTCTCTGTTGCTGTAACAAAGTAGGTTTATTACCTAGGATTCAGGACTGTGGGCAAACTCAGTCTAAATGTCTAGCATACAGTATGTTCATATGGGGATGTTAGTTTAACATAATGACTCATGATACAGGAGAGGTTTTTCATATTAAAAGGTTTGTGCTGCTTTTCAGGTGCACAACAAGCCAGTCCTCATACTTCTCTGGTAAGACGTGCGAGGAGCTGAATGTGGACAGAAGTCTCGTGGCAGCTCTGACTGGTGGCATAACAGGGTCTGTAGTACTGATGCTGGCAATTTTACTCATCATCAGGCGACCTCGTTAAAAGACATTTTAGAAGACTAACAGATTATCTGCATTTGTGAAGTAATGAAATCAGAATTAGCAGCAGTACTGGACTAGAATATTAACATTCATTAACTCAGGGCTCATTTGGGAGGCAGCTGGATTGTGGGTGTCTCCACATGCTTAACTTCTCAAATCTAAATCTCCAAATTCTGAAACACACAGTGTTCATTTTTAAAATGTAATAATGAAGTGGTATTAACATCAGGAATGTTTTTGGACCACATTATAAGGGATATAAGAACCAGCACTAAAATGAGATAACATTATGAAAACAATGATTTGTTTATTTGTATAATTAATACATTTGTTTTAAAGGAAAATGTAACGTTGGAAGTAAATTTTGCAACAACAACAAAAATTGTGTTTCTTATTTTTATTTCAGTGCATGCTTGAGATACATACAGCGACTACACAGAGATATATAGTATACAGGTTATGGTTCTTGTCAAACAGAAATTTAAATACAGCATTTAATTTTAAATACAATCACAAAACAAATCTGAACTTGTCAAAACATTCATTTTGTTCTTTGTACAGTCAACATTTGCACTCCAGAATATGCAACATCCAGTTATCCTGGTAAGCCATTTGGATTTAAAGATATTGAATTAAAGTTAATTATCTGCAATTAAAGAAACTAAATGCTTTGTCACATCTAGGAAGATAACTGACAAAATACACTGCCAGTCTTAGCAAACAATAATGATAATCAGTGTTTGTAGTACCATGCATAATCCAAACCTTAGCGCTAATCATCCACAGCAGTGCTGTATTTAAATGTATAGTCTGCCACAGTTGCCGGTTATTGTTGGAGTCACTTCAGCCACAGACAGGACGGACAGATGGACGTAGCTGCCTCAGTGTCACTCGCTGCTTTCAGACATCCCATTTAAAACCTCACGATAAGACTTTTGAGCATTAGTACAAACATCTTGTCAATCACAAGTTGTTGGCTAATGTGCGTATCATAGATAATTCTCTTTTCTGACAAGAAGAATGACCCAAATTTTTAAAATTTAGTTAATGGTTTATTGGCTATGAACTGAAATGAATGACTGAGACCTCGAGGAACATGTTGACAGAGATCAGGGCAGATTTCTGGAAGTTCACCACAAATACAGATTTGAAATGATTTTGCTTTGGCTTCATGTTTCAGACCTGGCAGCTACATCCATGTTTTTTTTCCCCCCGTCTATCAGTACAGCTAAAGTGCATTATTTATTCTGTTAGTTGTGGCTGTTGTGCATAGGTGTTGCGTGTAACATCACTTACACGGCAAAACAAGAATAAAAAATGGAGGCAGTTTCTCTGCAAATAAACACACTGTCACACGATTCTAGTGGAGCCTAAATAATGACAGGGGGCACTTTTGCATGACACTATCTATAATTGGATTTTAGGAAAATGCAATGACATAGCTGTAAATAACATCCTCCTGGAACTACAATCATAAACATAATGCAGACTGCAACATGTATTCTCCTGTTATGGACATGTGAGTGGGTAGTTCAGTCGTCACAGTCTGAAAAGCATAAAGGAAAAGTTTCAATTTTAAGATCATTTATTCAACTTTAATTCACAAAAGTTAATCTCTGGTTATGTGCAGTGCAAAAGTCATTCGCACTCATTTTAAACTAACCGGAGCTGTGTGGCAAACTGCATAACAACCAAATCTCTGCCTCCTCAGCTGCACAAAGCTTTTATAGTGCAAAGTACTTCAAATAACATCAGAATTGTCATTTTAACCTTTTTAACATCCTGTTCATGTTAGAAACTTACATCACTGCACCTGCAGCTCTGCTGACTCAGCCTCATTATAGATTAAATGCAGTAAATTTTATGACTTTTACTTTGGAAACACAAAACAGCGGAGTCCTTGTGTGTGTGTGGCGGGTCATTCCTGCTGTAATCAGTTCATATGTCTAAACCTGAAGATGTGAGTTCAGTTAACTCAGCTTTGATCACCACGGTTTCACATCAGGTTTCAAGACAGAAAGTTAGGCTTATTCTTTATGGCTGGTGCAGCAACCCAAGCAGAAACAGTAGCTTGTAACATGATGCTCGATGGCATTTTGTGTTAATGGAGATGTAGCAATGTAATAAAGCAATCTAAATGAAGACTCGTAAGGCCATTAGACAGAACTGACCTGCATCTTCAGTTGTCTTTCGTGTATGTAGTTGAAGTGAATTTCTTTGTGCTGTCATTTCCTTTTGACTTGCCCTGAGGATAGAGACTCAAAGTATTACGATACACGTTTCCATCACTTTATCAGGCAATTCTGCATATATCTAACTGTTGCACTTACCATTATGATCTTTAACAGTTCCTCTCTGACCTGATAATAACAACACAGATAAATTGATTCATATATTGAATGCATGGTAAACACACTTTCTTCTAACCACTGAATATTTGAGAGATTTTCTTTTTGATAAATATATTTAGAGCACTATCTGTTCTGCTAAAATAATAAACCTACCTTCTGTTCCCCAAAACAGCCTGTGATCAAAATGAAAAGCCCCTGGAAGAGAAAAAAATGGAGCTCAACATGTGATAAGACACTTTGTTTTCCATATGAAGTAGGTTTGCAGTTTGTGTCAGCAGACATGTAACTTTAAGGGAATGGATCTGTTCATGCTTATTTCTAACCACCATCAAAAAGTTGTATATTGACAGTTAATTAAACTTAAGCACATAGTTATTTTACTGTTAAACAATCAAATAATTAGTAATGTTTTAAAATGTATTACTTTGAGTTGTGTTTGTATAATGAAAAAATTGTTTATATTATACAAAAATTATAATGTGCAATGTATTATAGCTGATAAGAGTTTCTTACTTTCCAATCATGACATGTTTTATACATTATGTGATGCAACACGGGAAAAGATGGACAAAAACCGAGAATCCTGGCTGCACACAAAAACAGCCAAGCAATGATGCAATCAAGAACAACCAGATTTTCCAGTATTTTCAGTGTTTATCTTAACTTCACTGTTGCAAATATCTCCCAAAAATATGTCTGAAAAAGGTAGTTTTCAAACAGTTGATACATAAACTACAAATAAATAAATATTATTTTGTCCAGCAAACCTTTCAGCTGTGAGGGGAACACACCCACTCACAGATACTGCAGGGTGTGACCTGTCCAGTCAGCTAGCAAAATTTGCCCCTTAGTGAAGCTGGGGGAATTTTCTGTCTTTGGCCTGCGGCAATAATGGTGTGTGGATTGTGATCAATTAACAGTTTCTTGTAAACGTCATAGATTTTGTTGGTTTGTTTTTTTTCCAGAAGTTTAATCATTTATAAACGAGCAAAAAATGACTTTTTTTTTTTTTAACTGTTACAAATATTCAATAATTCAAAAAAACAGACACAGTTCAAGTTACAAATCATAAAAAATGAGGCGACTGTTTGTTGTGATTTGGCGCTATATAAATAAAGTTGAATTGAATTGAATTAAATCTGTTTTTTGTACATTAATCTAGAAGTTTTGAATCTTTTGAAAACTTAAAAAAATGTAAATTAGAATTTTAGACTTGCTTGATTTTCTTGTGCTGCATCACAAATTATATACAGTGCTGTGAAAAAGTATTTGCCTCCTCCCTGATTTCTTGTTTTTTTTGCATGTTTGTCACACTTAAATGTTTCAGAACTAGTTACAAATAACCTGACTAAATACAAAATGCAGTTTTAAAATGATGATTTCATTTATTAAGTGTCCTGATTTAAAGGTCAGGATTAATGTTGGATTTTAACAAGAACTATTATCTTCTGAAACCTGAGTAACTACAAAACATGGAGTGAATCTCCTTTTTTCAGTCTTGTGATTTATCAGCTGTCATCTCACCTGGCCATTTAGATAATCTTTAAAAACAAGTATTAGAAATATAGTTTTTAACTTTTTTAATACCATCCTCTAAATGCTCATAGATACACTCACAGAAAACAAAATGCTTATAGATATGTTTTGAATTTTTATATCATTGAAATAATCAAATAGTTATTGCCTAAAGTTGCTTGGTGTGTTTTATCTGTACCTGAAAGGAATTGAGGATGGTGAAAATGTAGGTAACAGTCTTAAACATGGGGTCACTTTCATTCATCATGAGCTGAAAGAAGCCAACAATCCATGTTACTCCGAAGACAGGTGTTAGAAAGATCACCACTTTGAGGATGCTTTTGGCGGTCTCCTTGTCATCGGCCTTGCTGCTGTCAGGAACTGAGGTCTTCAACAGAGTAACCATGACAACAATCATGGAAAAGAGATTTGTCAAAACAATTGTTCCCACAGGCAGGAGAAAAGCATGCATGGAGCCATGCAAGAGTCTGTCGAAAACCAGCCAGCATGTCTCTTTTTTGTAGTAGGGGATGTTTTTGGATTTGCAGTACACATAACTGAATCCCACAATTACAATTGGGCAAACATAGCCTAAGATGCTGGAGAGGAACATGAAAACTCTTTTTCGCAGCGGGCTGAAGACAAAGATGAGCTGGTGGACAAGCATGACACTCAGACACAGCATCCAGCAGAACATGGCCAAGTAAAACAGGTGTTTGCATATGGTCAGTATAAAACACCAGTTTTCAGGAAGAGTCTCAGGTTTGCCAGAAGCCAAGAAACAGATATTAGCGAGCAAAAGGAATGTGGCAATGTTCACTATAGCTGTGTGCCGGAAATGAGAAAGGTTGCTCTTGACCACAGCTGACCATACAAGAAATTCGACGATGAGAAAGATCACCAAGGAGCAAATGGACACACCAAGGCCCACGTTAGAAATGACCTCAAGGATGGGATCAGATATGTCATTCTTGGACATCAGGACAGAGAATGCAGTCAGGTGGTTGCACTGACATACTGTGCGGTTTCCATCAGAAATGCTGACATTGCATCCTTCATCTGACCAGTCATTCGCGGTGGTGTTCCAGAAGACACAGTGAGATTGAGTGGGGCTGGTTCTCCCATTGGGGAAGTCCACTCTAATTTGTATAGTTGAATCACTGTTATTGTCCAGTGTGGCTGATAATAAGAGGTTGATATTTTCAGATGGCGTGCCATGGAAGGTGTTTTTTAATTTACTCATTAGATTTTTCACAGCCACAGTTTTCAGTGTTCCGTCGGTCTTGTTCATATTCACACCAACGTCAAATATGGACACACTACAGTTATTTCTTTGGCAGAATTTAAGGTCTAGATTTGTACTGTTGACTCCATTGCTCTGGTTAATCTTGATATTCTTCACCAGACCATCCACAGACATGAGGTAATTTGATGACATCGCATAACGAACTGTGTCATTGACCCCAGACCAGGTGCCATTCAACATATTGCTTGCTGCACTGACAAAGTCCTGAAAAAGAGTAAAACAAAGAAATGAAACTGGGTGAATGAGACTTGTAGTAGAAAATGCTTTGAGTCCTCAAATTCAGTACAAACAGCCAGTCCATTTACCATATACACTTAAACAACTTTCTTTTATCAAGAAAGCTAAGTGTCCCGTGTGGCAGAAAAAAAAGACAAAAAGAAAATATTTGAATAAAAATATGGTCATTATGCTCCTGCCATTCCATACATCAATATGGGTATCTAGAAACAGCTGATTACCATCTCCTTCCTGATCACATATGAACTTGGATATTGAGTTTATGTGATACTATTTAAACCAGTGATGTTCCCTTGAGGAGCAAGGAAAGCAGCACTTTTCTAAAAATAGACATCAGTTAAAACCAAAATGATCCCAAACTATCTCTCTCCTTTCACCTCAAATAGCTTCTCCTCTGTTTGAATCCATCGTTTAACTGTCATGTGGATGCAGTTGGCTGTTATCTCAAGTCAAGCAGCATATATTCTGCTTGACTTTGAGTCCATCGAAATCTGTATCGTATGTCTTTCTTATGAGGTGTCCGTGTCCCATTAACAACAGCTGGAGATTGTCAAGATGAGAGGGCAGCAGCTTCACTTCTCATGTGCACTGTGGATAAACATCTGGTCTTTGATGGGGAAACTGATGGTAGACTAATGTGATAGCTAGTCTGCTCCTGGCTCTGCTTTCACTTCATTTCTAACTGTGGAAACAGAGCTGGCACTAGCTAGCAAATACGGCCTCTGAGATTATCATCATACTTACCCCCTGAAACACATGTGATGGAGAAGAGGTAGAATGTTGTATGTTGTTAACTATGTCACACAGTGCTCAAGGCTTTTAATTCAACAATGCAATACTTTTTTTAAATTTCATCAATATATTTCAATGGACTTTTAAAAAGAAAATTTTTTTTTTTAGAGATATGTGAACCTCACAGGGCAGCTGCTAAATATGATTTTATAGAACATTTCTGTAGATTAACCCTTTAACAATCCTGGATTTTTTTGGTATATTATTTTGGGCCCAGATACGGGCCCTAGTATTGTTAAAGGTTTAAACAGAAAGTAAAGTATTCAAACTGAGCACAGCGCTGAACATCAGCAGCAGCATTAATCCATATAATACTGGTGGAGAAGATTTTTTGTCTTCAGAATACGTACTTTTACCTTTGATATTTTGAAAATCTGCCAAAAACACACAGTTCATGTGGAGTGAGGTGCTGTTATAGTGTGGCATCATCTCAGCTTGCCTTTCTGTAGCCGTCAGTGGACGCTACTGATTCAGACTTTCAGATTGATTCAGATCTTCATAACATGAAATTTGGCAAAATGCGACCTTATGTAAGTAAATTAACTTACTGGAAGGATATCATCTTTCAGCTCAGTTTGGGCTGATGCCTTTGCCATGATGTTTAGAACGTTGACGGAGGCGCCAACGTCTGCCATGTCGCTTCCAGAACTTGATAGAGAGCTGTTCTTAAGTCCATTAAATATATCTTTGGCCACTTCTGAGGTCGCCCCCAGTCCCTTCAGGAAGTTCTAGATAAAAGAATTAGTGTACAAAACAAAAAAATGTAACAAATGACAGTTCTTTATAGAGAACTACAGATCTCTGTAGTTGAGTTTTAGAGACAGCAGGCAGAACAGACACTTTACATAATTTTAAGGTTTTGGGACATTTTTATATTTTAGGTGGTGTTTTCAAGGATGGTTGGACATATAGAATTTTGGATTTGTATGGTTTTCAGTGAAACATCATTTATCTCTTTGTGACCAGTTTCATGTCAGTGACTCTCAGCGACTTTCAAAAATCACACGCTAACCAGTTGTGGAATACAACAGCCAGTTGCCGACTGGTCTCTAGGCCCGTCTGACTGAGGCCTAACCTCAGCCAAACAGTAATGAGGTGGAACTCGATTCATCTTATTGTGTTTACTGCAGAGTAGTGTCGGATGTAGGATGTTATCTTAAAGTCAAAGTAAGCCAAGATTAAATTTTACAAGCTTTGACCGGTGCAGTGTAAATTGTTGACAAAACATATGAGAAACTCATCATTATGTCACACAGTACGTGTTCTGTAAAAAATAAAGTCACACTCACATCGGCTGCATTTGAAACTTTGTTCAACTCTGCGCTGACACACTTTGAGAACACAGGCTGCCAGCCAGAGCCGACACAAGTTCGGGACCTATAGCCAACCTTGCCATCTGGGCATGTTTGATTAATCACTGTACCCCCATCTGGGGTTTTTGGCCAATAATCTTCAATGTCCTCTTTGCAAGATGGTGCACCAGCTTAATGGAAAAAAGAAGAAGATGCAAGACAGGTAATTAAACACAATTCTAATCAAATTATTCCAATATTCCAATAATAATAATCTATTTTTACAATACAGTGAGCTGCAGTCAAAGTAGATTAAAGTGGACCTTGTGTCCTTTTACTTATCTGCCATAAATAGTCAGATATTTAGTTCATATTAAATGTGGCCTAAGTTTCAAATGATGAGGTCATCAGCCCCTGTGAGCCACAACCTCAGGCTTCAGAGAGGTCATCCCTAAAATGTTTTGCTAGCTGCAGCCAATCAGAATAAAGTTAGTTTCAATGTGTAAGCTAAATAATTATTCAAGCTTCTCTGGTACAGCGTATTCAGCTTCAAATGAACACAACTGTTCACCTTTAAATCACATTTTAAAAAAGAGGACTTCTTACCTGGGATAACTGGGATATCCAGTCGTGCGCTTTTGCTTTGTCCCATTGTGTTATTAAAAGTGATGTTAAAGTATACTAATGTTTTTTTGACTTTACTGCAGTCGATAACAGATTTGAAACTGTAGTTAGTTGCTTCTATTGTGGGTATAAATAAGAGATATTAGTGTGAAGGGATTTGGGGAGATTTGCGAAGTTTATGCAGTAAAAATATTTTGCAGGATAATACAAATTAAAATGTGTTAATACTATAAATGAAAATAACACAGATTTAGCTATAGGATGGATTACAGAGCATAAAGGAAAAAAAAAGTAGGTTTGGCTTACTTGAGTTCTGAGAAAGCGGAATTTGTGAATCATCATTGTAGCTCCATGAAACATTATAGATTCCATCACCTGGTGGGATCTTGGCTGTGACTGTTATACCTGTGTCCTTTGTGCAGTCCACAGTGAGAGGGTTGGCAGTCATGGTGATCACATCAGGCAGGAGAGCTACATCTAACCCAGCTCTGGCTGTGTGTCTGATTGACCCAACGGTAAATCCACACTCGTATATGCCTGTAAGGAACATGCAGGTAGGCTAAATTGCCTGTTACAGCTGGTATGGGCTGAAAAGTTTGATCTTATCACTGAATCAGTACAAACGTGTCTCCTGTAACATTAAACACACAAGCTGATATTTTAATTGTGTGAAGAAAAACCAGCAGTAATAGACACACCACAACCATCTATAACAACAGTACAGCAGCTTTCTAGTTGTTGTGTACTACAAATACAAAAACAAGAAAAAAATGCAACTCTGTTCACAGATGTTGTGTAAAATGAAAATAAAATCTTAAAAGTTAGAGGTTACTCAAGGTGCCTTTGTAAAAAAGTGAGTGTGTTTAAAGAAAGGCTACGTGAACTCAGAAGACATTTTTACAGGTGTGCGGATCAGACGCTGATCTCAGAATGGACTTTAAATCCAGCTTTGAACAGCAAACAGTCTCGTTCGGTTCCACTCCAAATCCTGGAGGCTGTAGTTGCCCATGCTCACTAAAACTGATCACTGTATCTGAAACCAACAGAATCTTTTAAATTTCAGTTTAAGCAGAAACTAAGTGTCTGTGCTTGCCTTTCCAGATGCCCGTCACCATCACCAGTTTAACTCCAATACACGATCTGTAATTTCCTGTGGCACATGTGGTGTCCTGTTTAACAACGCTGCCATCGCTGAGCTCAAAGCGCTTATTCGCTGTGGTCAAGTTCCAGCCAGCACTGTCTGTGGCTTCCTCAAATGTGCATCTCAGTTCTGGCACAGACTGGTAGCAAACTTGAGTCTGTGGGGCGTCTATGGTCACCATTCCTGTTTAATATAACACACCAAAACATAATTTATGGGAAGGCTGAAGCTACTGAAATCATGTTATCTTTAAAGAAAAAAGTGAAAAATGATGGGTTTACTTCTCAGGTTAGAGAGCATCAAACACTTTACTCCATTCTGTGGGTTGTCAGGGTCATCCTACCTTTTAACGGCCGCATCTGACTTTAATAACTTTTAACAGCTGGGGCAAAACAATCCCCACGACATTAATCATCTGGAAGCCATTTATTTATTTATTTTTCAGTTACACTGTCATTCATTTCATAGCTTATGGCTCATCTACTGATGAGTTGTTGTTTGCATCTGCCACATCCCATCCCATTTCCTTTCAATATCAACTGTGCTGATTGCTCACTGTCAGGCTTTACTGTCTCACAGGTAAATATCTATGTCTGAGCAGCAGTAATTAATTAAGTTTGGTAACATTTCATCTTAGACTTTTATGCTGTTTTGCAGTTGTAGTTTTGTGTCATAATTTTGCTACTACTGTAAATAAATTAACTGGACTCTCAGCAGCTCCAAAGACCCTTATCGCATTTCTAAATGCTCAACTCCCCAAGAAAGCTGCAGAGGCGATGTGCAAGTTGACGAGTTAGAAGTAACCATGTCACAGTCTTAAAACAATTTGTCCTTAGTGACATAAAATAAAAGTAAACAGTACGTTTTTACTCACCCACAGTGTCGACAAATATAGTAGCACTTAGATTAGTTTTCAGTCCGTTCAATATGTCTTGAAATTTAGAGCTGTTTAATCTGACACTGACAAGAACCTCAAAGTCCATAATGTTCAGGGTGCTTGGCAATGAGACTGTTCTGCAGATGAAGGGAAAGGTTATTCTTTAGTCACAACATATTCATTTGTTAAAATAATGCATAACTGTGGGTAATTACATGAAACATATCTGTTCATTTGCCTCTTATATATTACTATTTGAAAGTTTCAGTAGGCTACATTTAAAAGTAGTCAGTGTATCAACAGTACACAAATTTGATACAGTGTTCCCAATGAACAGATGGACAGTATTATAACATATCAAACAACAAAAATAAAAAAGGACAGATTATTCAGACTGAGGAATTTTCTTTGCTCTATTACTTCGCTCATTTTATGTGCCATGAAACGGTACCACTCAATATTAGCATTTCTAATGCCATTGCTGTAATAATAGCAATGTCTGTTGGTCTATCTGGTCCATCACTTCCTCATGAAGTCCACAGACCTCATGAAATGTCTGTGAATTTAACTGAATTGTTTCTACAGCTGGATGCTATTCAGGAGTCCTACAAGATGAATTTCAAGTGCGATAATTGCTTCAGATTAAGTGTTTTGTGGCTGAAATGAGACAAACTGCGAGATGAATGCTTATTTCCCATTCATCTCACACAGACTGGCCCCTGGGTCGTACAATGCCCAGGTCTGTATTAGTGAATGAGGCCCAATCTGATCAGCCATGACACAAAGTGTCTCAGATTGTAGTCTGGGAGTGATAACACTCCAGTAAAGGGAAACATAAACAGAGAAGACAGCTGTTGAGTTGATCTGCAGCTTTGTAGAAGGTGATGGTGAGCAGAGACACTCATCACATGTCTGTGCAGAGCTACTGTATGAATTTCTGTGAAATGGTCAGCTGGTCAGATTTTAACTCGGGATGTTAGAACACTCATTGTCTTTGCATGTGTCATATCACTAAAACTCAGACGGCTGAATCCACCTACAAGCCAATTTGTTATTTTAGACAGACTGGGATTGGTCATGGTTTGAAAACATTTCCTGACTATAAGGGTACCGCTTTAACCTTGGTTGCTGAAGTATTGCTTAAAAACAAACAAAGACCTTTGTTTTTCCTATTTTTTAGATCACCTAGGGTTAAATGGACATTTTTGGCTAAAAGAAAGAAAGAACAAAAGAACATCAAATCAGTTTCTTCAGAAAGTACAATACCTGGGACCAGTAACGTTAACATACACCAGGGCATTCAGTGGTTTGAATGCAGTTGTCAGCTATGGAAGCAAAAAGCATGAAATTATTCATATTTGCCATTCTAGCAAAGTGAAAAATGCATTAAGGAATAAAGAGTAGTATGAAGTTTTACCGCAGAATTTACCACAGCTGGATTCAAGGCATTAGAACTCTGTACTGATCCATTGATGGTAACTGTTGATTGCAGATATTACAGTTAGTTATAGTTCTGTTGTCAGTGATAAGAATGCATATCAGCATGGAAACAACTGGAAAGAATCACATCAGGAGAGCTACCATTAACTGCAGGAACACAGAGTGGTGTGGTGTAGGACACATTTCGTAAACAAGGCGCGGCATTGCAGCAGTTGTAGCTGTAGCACACGTCGTTGCTCCAACGATATCCCGCAGAGCAGCTGCAGTTGGTTTCAGGTCCAATAATGAGACACTCTTGAAAGGGAAATAAGTAAAACAAAAAACATTTTTTAGTGTTCTTAATTTTGAGTGTTGATTGCAGCCAGTCTGTATCAGGGTCAAATCAGCATCAATCAATCAAATGGCATTTAGTTATGAAGTTGGTGCATATAAATTGGATTTTCACAGAGACTATATTCCTTTTTAATAAAACTGCAAAAAAAAGTAATGTCTTTAGTTTTAAAGGATACTTCACCATTCTAAATTTGTAGTATTTTCACATAATTCTATATCAGTATCATAATCATTCACAAAGGAATACTCACTGACAAACCTGACAAGTGATGCGTTTGCTTGTTCACAGGAAATCAAGTCAAATCTTTTCTTTTGTAATTTTAGATTTTTTTTCTATGATTGTGTTCAAAGCCCAAAGAGCCGTGCTGACAGATTTATCGACTACAGCAGCAGCATTTCTTCAAAATGCGGAAAAACGATGGTTTATCAAATGTGAATGTTTTCAAAATGTGCTAAATTATTTTTAAAATAGAAAAAAATGCAGCAGATTAGAGGTGTTTTTATTTGTTTACTTAAGATCAAATGAGGCTGAATTTGACACCAGTGTTCCAGTATCATCAGACCACAATAAATACATGAAATTTAAGAGTAAAATACACATATATTTAGACATATATTATATGTCTAAACATTTGCCAGGAATAAAATTTTAAAAAGATATCTGAATTCAATTTAATTTTATTTATGTCACACCAGTTCACAATATTTGAAGGTAAGATGGTTGTAACATAAAAGAGAAGCCTGATGATGAACATACCTGCTACCATTTCACTGCTTTCGATTTTCACCGTGTACTGAGCTCCAGTACTGTCACTCACGGTGAGGTCACCAATGTTCAAAGCTGACAGGACTGTCTGGGCTTCCAGGGTGACATTACTCTCCACCATCAGCTCAGCACTGTAGATATCTTCAACAACAACAGGAGACATGTATATGTGTTTTCATGTGTCTTTTTTCCCCCTGTTTTTAGCAAATTAAGTGATTTGAAAATTATTGCCTACGAGAACAGCTTCACTGAAATCGTTGAAGTGAGAGAAAATAACTGAAACCAAAGCTTATGTTAGCGATGTGTTAACATAAGCTCGGACTGACTGGATTTCACGTATTGAGGATTTACATGGTGAATTTTTTCTTCTTATTTGAAACACTAAATTATTATGGTTTTTATTATCACCAAGTATGACCCAGATTCTAAAAAAGTTGGGTTGCTGTGTAAAATTTAAATTCAAAACAAAATGCAATGATTTTCAAATTTCATAAAGCCATATTTTATTCACAGAACAACAAAGAAAATATATTAAAATGTTTAAAATCAGAAAATGCAACATTGCAAAATATAAACATTTGCTCATTTTGAATTTGACGCCAGCAAAACTTTCAATTAAGTTGCAACAGGGATGCCAGTTTGTCTCACTGGCTGCATTTCGCCCTGCAGCCGGTGCTGCAGGTGCTGCAGGTGCTGCAGGGCGAAATGCTGTGGCCCAGCTTTGAGTCTGACCTGAGGGCCTGAAGATCACCGGCATCCAGTATTGGTTTTTGGCATTTCACCTTGTGCACCGAGATTCCTTCCAGTTCTATGAATTGTGTGATGATATTTAACACTGTAGATGTTGAGATATTCAAAGTCTGCAATTTTATATTGAGAACAAATTTTGTGAAATTGTTCCACAATTTGTAGTCAGTTTTTTTTTTTTTCAGATTGGTGAACCTTTGCCCTTCATTTTCATACCCAGTCATGCCACTGACCTGTTTCAAGTTAACCTAATTAATGAATCTAATTGGTTGCAAAATGTTGTGAGATGTTTTGCTGTCATCAAATTTATCAATTCATGTTTTTCTTAAAATGGTACATGTTCTCAGTTCAGACCGTTGATTGTTTTCTATATTCTGTTGTAGATAAAAAAAAAACATAGGTTTATGAGATTTGCAAAAATGAAATAAAAAACATTTTACACAGTGTCCTACTTTTCTCAGAATTGGATTTGCATTATGGCAACACTGACCTTCAAATCATTGATCACTAATTCCCCTCAGAAAAAGTATTATTTTGATGGGTGAGGGAGAATGAAGCTTAAATATGGTTCAACCAAATGATGCATTTGTATCATTAACTCCTGTCTCAGAGCTGTGTGTGAACCATTGCTCTGGGTAAAAGCACACTTTGCAAGTTAAATAACTTTTTTTGTTTAGCACTGGAGTGTAATGGTTTGAGATTTGTTAACAGTGGACTTGTTTCTAAATTCCCCCTCTGACTGAATCCAGTAATGATGAGAATTCCACTGGAATTAATCTGCTGACCAAAATAGACCTTTCTGAAATCTCGTGTGACCAGGAATTGTGGGCTATCTATAGACTTTTTAATGCCATTTTACTCTTAAAGGATATTTTAGATAAGCAGCTCACCTTGTGCAAGGACCTGCAATGGCAAAAAACAGGAAAATAACATAATTAGTCATTGTTAATCTTTCAATTAAATAATATAAATTGTATTGGAGCATATGGATGTATGGATAAATATATGGTTTAATTCTTTGAAAGTAATATATGATGTACAGTATGAAATACGTTTCATTTAGACATTTAAACAAGACTTTGATGCTTAAACAGAACTCGTTATAAAAATATGTGACATTAGACTGAGACGGGTCTTTACCTGGTAGTAGATGTACGCAGCTCCAATCAGAAAAACGATAACCTTGGAATGCATTTTCATCAGCTGCTCTAAAAAGCACACAAGTGGTGATGCGTCAGGAAAAAGGCCACAGAAATGTGCATGTATAAAGTATGCATTTTATGTGCAGTACATACAGTACCAGAACAAATAGTCAAAACACTTCTTTTTGGGAGCATTGTTATGTTTTTTATATATTCACATCAAAAAAGTCTTAAAAGTGATCAAATATCAAATTAACACTGTTTAGTTTTCTAGATCTGACTCCAGCTTATTTCATACATATTACATATAAAGGTCTGAGGACAGTAGTTACAGTTATTAATGTTAGGACCACAAAATCTTTTGTTTTGGCCACCAGTATGATGCATTTCATGTTTTAGGGGAGGATAATACATGCTTTTTATTTTTTTAAATCACTTTAGAAATGAATGCAGTATTTATACACCATCACTTGCAGTATTTACACACCATTCACTTGAGCACGGCGCAGGTTTAAAAGGTATGGACACACAAAGTAGAGATTTAAGAACCAGCACTAAACTGAAATATGGACAAGTTACAACCTACAACACCAGCCACTCAGTTCAGCTACCATGTTCTCCTCAGGATTACTACTTCTGTCATTCTAAACCCAGTAAGGTAAAATTTTGCACTTCAAGTAAAACTCAATTACCATTTATTTACCTGATTTAACATACCTGTAGTAGAATATTATATGTCTCTACAGGTGCAAAATTCTTTACAAACTTTAGGAAGCTGTGCCTATCTGCTCTCTGGATCTGAACAGCTCGTGCGTGGCACAAAAACACTTTGGTGTTGCTGTTGGAAAGAAAATCGAGTAAAGCAATAAAAGCACAAAACTAAAACATATAAGAGCTGAGCTGAAAGACAGCAAAAGACAGTTAACTGAGTTAAGGACACGTGGAGAGCAGGGTAAATATTTTGTTTAGGTTTGTTACTGTATGCATTTTTTTTTAGTGTTGTTAATAAAATACTTTGAAGCTAATTTCCAGGTTTGAAATATCCATTAAAAATACACCGACACTATGGCCTTTAAAAACTCTTGATGATCAAATACAGACTCAAAGCAGAAACACTGCGGTGCAGGTCAGCTGTGTCTATAGCCACAGGCTCTCATTTAAAAGAACGTCACCATAATGTTTTATTGTCTTTTTTTTTTTTTTAACTCTCTCAGTATCAGGCCACTCATATATTTAACCATGAGTCCTCAACTATTTTTGTTCTTCCATCACACTCTTATCAGCAGCTATCTGTTTCCCTTCTAAAGTACAGGAAGCTTGTATTTAGCTAGGAAAAACCTTTTTGCATCACTTTGCATGTTGGCTGTGAATACAAACAACAAGTTGGTGGTTTTTGCTGCTTCTTTTAACAGTGCACTGTTCATTCCTGCCCACATCAACGGTAGTATATCACCAGTGTGTACAAAGGCCTGTTGATGCAGTATAGCTATTGCCCACATCATTTTCTTATTGTGTCATAGGCACAGCTGGTCTGTACAGGAACCAGAAATATTTTGTGTAAGTCACCAATATTTATGTATCATAAATACAGTTAGTTTGCTTCCGTTCACCGTTATTTTTAAAGCAGAAAGAGAAATCACTCTTAAAAAAAAACACACAAAAAATAACTAAATTAAACTAAACTAATTAAATAAAATTAGTTATTCACTTACTGTGAATTCTTCACTATGAATAATGCTCTCCACCTGATTATACTGCAAAATAGTTTTAGTTCTCTGCTATTTGGCTTGTGGAAGTTCCTGTTAACAAAACATGGAAGATACTGACACTGAATAGTAATGCATTTTATTTTAACCTTACCAGGCTGCAGGCTTCTATTGTAACGACAGAAAAAATGTCATGTTTAAATGTTTAGCTATAACATGATTCATGACTTTGCTGATTGTGTTAAGCACGATTCTTTAACATCATTATCCCCTATGATATCAGATTAATATGGATTTTTGGCTTATATATCCAAATGGAAACATTTACAACAGCAAAATGAAAGATAAGAAACAATTAGTGTCCAAACTTTGACTGGTACTGTATGTGGCAAAAACAAGCCCTCACTCAAACTGGGTCAGTTAAGACAGATTTTCCACACACATCCATTTTAAATTAGTTTTAAATACTAATAATTTAAGAGTCAGAGTTGTGTGTCGTTCAGCCAGGTGGTAGTAAGAGCTTACCTCAGTTATCTTTTCTTTCAAATAGACAAAAATTCATAAAATATTCTTACCTTTCAACTGTACAGAAAGAAGGTGATTTACCATTCACTTTTCTGCAATTAAAAAATAACACCCCATGTCTATCAGGCACTCATCACAATTACAGTCAGAGTAAGTGAGGACAACTGTGATAAAACGCTGGATTGGGCTGGATAGAGGGTGTGTGTTAAGGGTGTTGCATATGTGCTTGGGTGGGAGGGGATGTGTTACTGTGATGTTCTTGCTTTGGTTTTAAAAGACCATTTGCATTCATGGCATGTCTCCACATGTGCTGGGCCTTTTAACTTTCCATGAATATTTGTCTATCAAATCAAGCAAAATCTCCTTCACGAGGTCACAGTGCAGCATCCCATCTCAAACAAGTTACATGGATAGCACACTTTGGCTAAATATTATTATATTATATATTATTATATATTATATATTTTTTTACTAGCATTTTTCCATCCATCCATTTTATCACAACTTAGTGGGTGGCGGTAAGGGTGGGGTGGGGTGTGGGGGGCTGAAGCCTACCCCAGCTGTCACAGGGCGAGAGGTGGGGTACACTATGGACAGGTCGGTACTCTGACGCAGAATATTTTCACAAATATAAGCTCTCACTAACTGTGGTGTTATTGCCACAACTAAGTTTAGTGACATCAAATGGAAACTAGTTTGACCAAACACAAAGAACTAAAGCACTAACTACCATGTAAAACAGCATCATAAAGACTAAAAAAATTGCACTTAATCATGTTAAACCAATTTCTTCCATAGGACAACAAACTATGTTATGTGATACCTTAAGAGGTGGGTGAGATTCATGGATCAAGTAATTTTTGTTTTGTATACACACACTTTTACACAAACACACACAATCACCAGTAAACTCCTCTTTGCATTTTCTTATGACTTCCTTGCTGATTTAAATGTTTCAAATTAAGGCCTCACACCCATCAGGCCAAAAGGCAAGGCAGAGCAGAATACACAATATAGGTAATATCGTTGATCTTCTATTAAGAGCACAAAGAGTGATCAGCACCTGTATTTTGTCAATTTTTATTTTTCCCTGCTTTACTTCAGGATTGAATCATTCAAGGAATAAAAAAGACACCTAACTCAGACAACTTAGAATTTATTTTTTTAATTTAAATTTTAATTGTATCTTTAGTTGTTTTGTTGTTTGCAGTCCGTCAGAAAAACACATAATCTGTTCAGATGAATCTATAATTCTAAATGCCAAACACAACATAGTTTGACAGACATAAAATCGTATTTATGTCAATCCTGAGAAATCCTGAGAAATCCATCTGAAAGTTCAGTTCAAATTGTCTAATTTGGCATACCTCAGCCATTTTTCTCTGTTTATCTTCTTTCCTTGCCCAATAATTAAATTCAATTCACTTTCAAAGACGTCTTTCCAATTACTGATGCTTCAATCTTAAAACTGATAAGTCTGTCTTTATTAGTTGGCTATGTACCACAGGCCTTCAAGGTGGCTGTAATTAAACCGCTACTTAAAAAGCCATCACTTGACCCAGCTGTCTTAGCTA
>JASGAU010000176.1:0-11098 GCA_030220045.1 Australoheros facetus
ATATATATATATATATACATATATATATATATATATCTAGTTATGATTCTTTTTAATGAAAGATTTAAAAAATTATGTATTTGAGAGTTAATGACACTCTTCCAAATACACTGTATGCAGCATTTGCATGCCTTAACTGTAAGAGAAAGAAATATGGCCAGTTACACGTATTTTTTGAGAAAATGAAAATAAAGTCATTTTCCTTGCTGTATGAAAAACACACTGGACGGTGGTTCACTCTGAAACCAAAGTTCAGACCAAACCCTGAATTTCATGTGCTGTTACACCCCTAATTCTCAGTATTCAAAACAGACAGTTTCCTTTAGATCAGGGTATGTACACTATGGAAACTGGGCGATAACTAATAAATAGGAGCTTCACACATGAGCTAACAAAGTGCACTTGCAGCCTAGGGCCCAGAATTATTACACATTTTTCCTTATGTTGTATTTGTCTTGTGGATGTTTCATGAAGGTTATGGTAATGTAGGTGTATTTGATCAATGAATTGTTCCCTGAGCCAGCTACATCAACATAGCACACACACTTTCCTTTTATAATGTAAGTCTTCATAATAGGATACAGCCTTGGAAACACAATCATTTCAAATCATTAAAAGGGATATAGACTGATTCTAATGTGGGATATAAGTCAGTCCATATGTTTATATTATACATATACCCTTTATAGTGATATATATATATATATATATAAATATATAAAGAGCAAAAATGTTTAAATTATATATTTATGTTAAGAATTGGTTAAATATGAGAAGATAAGCGTGTGAAGGTGGTTCAACTGAAATGTAAATGCTTTACTGTTATTTGAGTAAATTTGAGGCAAATACTTATTTATTCTATTAATACAGAGCTTTGGGATTTAAAAAAATGGATGCACTGGCTCACCTTAACTTGAAACTCTCATTTAGATGCGTGTCTTTCAATTGGCATTACTTTTTGACCTCTAAGGTTGATTGAGTTTTTACAAATGATCACGTTTCTGCATCAAGTTTTATTCTGACACTAAACCGCCAGCTCAGATCACTGGGGAGGTCTTCTCTATCAAGCCTCTTTAATTTCCTGTAGTGAGTGGCCTGGTGTCAGCTGAACTGGAGGGTTTCTCAGTGCTAGATGAAGTTGTGTATATGTAAAGTGAAAGTAGAAAAGGCTGTGCAACATCTTGTCTGCATTAGCAGAAAGAGCTGCATTCATTATCACTGACTGCACACAAGGCATTTACCCACGATACTGCCCTGCACTCAGGTACTTTTTGACATTTTAGTCTGTTAAAGATCCAGTGGAAACTGTATCAGCACTCTGATCAAAGGTCATATGTACATTTCATGTATGCATGGCTTAGCAACAATACAGCAGTGATACAGGTTCTTTTTTACATGATAAAAATTTACTGTGATATCTATCAGGGTCTTTAAAAGTGATATCGTCATCAAGGTATTGCTTTAACCAGTGCAAGCATAAAGAATTTGAGTGGGTTTGCATCTCGAGATACAGTATCTATTTTCTGATTCAGTGGATAGTAACTTGGTAGTTTATGAATTTAGTCATCACTAAACCTGTGTCATATTGAACATAACTTAAGATATCTTAGTTCAAGAAGTGGTGTTTTCTATTGTTATTACTGTCTGTGCAGTGCGTCTTTGAAAGTTCAAGTACCAGATGACGTGAAAGCAGGGTCTGTGGTTTTCAAGTTCACTCAAAGTGGAATTTTCTGACATCAAGTTGCTTTTACAAGACTCTTATCTCACTCTCTGTTTTACAATGTACAATACAATCAAAATCACAAGGGGTTTGTGGTTTATAGTAAGATTGTTTTGACTGAATTTCAACTACTTCTTCGGTATTGTGTTTTAAAGACCCCCATCTCAGGAAGTCTTAAAATTTGTTTTATTCTCAGGCTTGTTTTACAATGAAGTGGCTGACAGGATGTGTGAGAAGAGCCGGGCCTTGGATTACAAGATTTAATTAATGTTAATAATTTTTGCTGCACTACTTCAAAAATCCTTCATTCTCATTCTCAGTTCATCTAAAAGCTCAGTAACAGTAGAATAAAATAGAAAGAGAAAAAAAAGGGAAAAATCAGTGACTAAGAATAATCAATGGTTGCCTGATGTTTTCATTTTTTTCAGATTCGGTGGCTAATTGCAAGTAGTTGCTGCAACCCCTTTTGACTGCAAGGCAATTGCACAACAAGCCAGTCTCCAAACCTGTCTCGTGGTCCAGCAGACTGACTGCAGTCACTCTCTGACTGGCAAAGGATTGCAAATAACTGCCATCTAAGTCATAAATGCAGACAGATTTCCAACACTTTGCAATCAAGCTGAGTGAATCTGCACTGAGTGCAACTCATCAGTGCAGATTCACTCAGAAAAGAGACTCAATATGTCTCTGGAATATGGAACTCGGCTCAACTGGTTTCATTCTGGTTATATTCCTAAATCCAAGGTTGCTGAGCGCCTGCCTCCTTCTGCTGTTAAATTACCATCCTGAAGAAATTGTATCACTACGCCACTATTTGTGGAGGAATTTCTGTTTCAAATCTATGAGGGTGCAAACTTGATTGTGATTTTTGCCAGTTTATCGCAGTCAATCATTGTATTAACAGATTGTAATTGCCAACTTGACCCTATTCAGTTGCAAACTGACTGCAAACTGACTCTGTCTTACTGCTGTTTTATTGCTGTCTTGACACACCAAAGATGCTTTGAAGGTGGCAGCTGACTGCGAGCGGTCACAGACCCGGTCCATGTCTTTGAAGCACCCATTTCAAAGGCAACAAGATTTTCCCTAGTGTGAATGTGGCATGAATAAACAGGACAGAAACCTGCAGTTTCTGCATTTCTTGTTAATTTCTCATATTCAGTGTAGCTACTACATGTGACCCTGACCCTGTCCCTGTGTGTTACTTCTTTTGAAGGATCTTCAGGTTACAGAGTAGGCTGCTGCTTAGTATGATTGAATTTACCTCTACAGTCAGAATGAAACTGATTGGAGTTGAAAGTCCTCAGTTGTCTGCTCATATGGCTACTGACCACCAGCTGAGAAGTGAATAGATCACATGACCCCAGTGAGGAAAAATGTGAATGGGCCAGTGCTGTTTACACAGTTTGATGCACTAACTGGCTCTGCCCCTGCAGATACATTATCCTTATAAACAGTAATAAAAATATCACCAAGCCTCTAGTTAGAGCTATAACAGGAGAAAGTTAATTTTAGTATTAGAGTTTACAGAAGCATACATCTTATAAAAGCACTTTCTGTACAACATGTACTGTACTACGATAGTTCTGCAGAAGAGCTTTATATGAAATGTAGAGCATCTGAGAATATGTGAAATTGGTTGTGATCAATCTGTGTAGAAATAATTTTTGTTGCTGTGGGTTGCATTAAACAAGGCACTTTGAGAATATAATAAAATCCAGAACATTAGCAATGTGTTCGATATAGGGCTCTATTTTGGTACTGGCACACAATGAGGACCACGTGCTCTTCACTGGTGAACAAGCGTTTTTGTGGGGTTGCTCTGAAGGTTATATCCTCACCTGCACCACTAGATACCCTATAGCCTGGTGATCAGTTGTTCACTTCACATAGAGGAGAGATGCAGTACAGGGTGTACTTTATGTGCTAATTATGCAGCATATTGCAATGGGTTTGCCTCACAAGGATTGCTTTCCACCTGCTCAAAGCAGGTTAACAGCTCAGCAGTTCTGTGTTCTGTAATATTGTTTAAGTTGGCTGTAAGCAGAGACATTGGGGTACAGGAATAAGCTACTAGTTGTATTGGATGAATAGGAAATGGTCAAAATCCTCCTGGTATTAATACTGTATTTCTCAATAGATCACTATTTAACTGAAAAATGTAGAACTACATTAAAAATTGCCTAAGTCGGATTCAAATGCCCCATGGAATTTTAACTGACTTGTAAAAAAATCTGTCTATGTGTAAGTCAGATAAAATCAGATTCTTCAAAATTCTTCAGAATATCCAATAGTTTGGTGTCTAATATCGAATTTTGCTGCAACAGCTTTCTGCTTCATCCCTGGATTTGTTTCTGCAAATTTTATAATCTCATATTTTTGCTCGTAAATTCCAGTTTGTAGCTTATGCTTGAGTCCTGCACTTGCCATGATCATCGCTGGTGAAATGAGCTGATTCGCCCAGTGCAGCCAATCCAGACATCTCGTGACTGTATACATAGACGTATATACATATGTCTATGACTGTATAGACCCATTTACTGTTTGTAAACAATGATGACGTAGGTAGCGATGCGCGCGCATTTTGGAAACGGAAGTACGGCAGAGTTCAATAGCGTTTCAATGTAGGGAAGGGATTATCAATGAAAGATCATGAAAACTACCTGCAAAAATTAATTTTGACCACCAGCAACCGGCTCCGATCCCTGTGGTACGTTAGCAAGTGGCCCAGTATCCGTGGGCATGTATATACGTGTGTTTGGTGGAGAAACCCAGCGTATACACCCGAGAGAAGTTGCAGCGCATTTAAGTCACTGGATGCTTACAATTATGTTGTTTGCGGCCATGTACCGAACGCCAAATATCATGACACAGACTCGGAGTTTTGTGTCTTGAAAGCAGAAGTTCTTTTTTTCTTCCAAGTCAAAGACAAGGAAACAGGACTGCTGTGTATGAGGATCGGGTCATTGTAAAAAAGTCAGAGAACTTGTTTAAAAGTCAAATAGCCTACCAGCTAATACTGTTTACGTTAGATACCTAACATCCCGGTATAAGCAGAAGATAAATAACTTTACCTGATATAAAATTGGTGCTGCAAACGTGAGCATTTCTGATCGTGTCCTCAGTCCAATTTTTATCAATACATTTGATGGCTTGCAACCACAGATGTCTCTGTTTTCTCTTAAACAGCTGTGATCCCGTTGGTTTCGGTGCAACTTCAGTTCACTTTTGGAAGAGGAGAAATTCTGACAGCCAAACACGCAACATGCAGACATTTTGATTCTGATATCACTTTTAAATCACGTTTAAACTCTGCGCAGTCTCCTTGTTCTTATTGATTTGAATGGAGTAGTGGTTCACTTCTGTTGCCAAAATGCGCGCGCATCCTTTGATGACGTAGGCTGTAAATGGGTCTATAGACACTCACACGATCTTCTCGCATTGTTAGATTGTTTAGTTGTGTAGATAGTAGATATTGGAATTGGACGTGGCAGCAGCTGAGCAAGACTTTAGTGCTAAACTCATCCAACTTATGCGATCAAATTTAACTGAAAATGCATTACAATGGGACCAGATTTTTCATCCGAGGTAGGTGAAAATCCGACTTGAATGATCCGATTTAGGCGATGATTTTTATTGGAATTAACGATAAGAAAAATAGGGACCTGCAGAAGCCATCTGACTCATCCAATTTTTGCGACTTTGACTTAGGCGATGTCTACTGTATGAAGATAAGAAAAAGATAAATTAAGGTCTGTGTGAGTTTATAGCTTACCAAACTGAATTCAACAGGTTATTCTCTCAACTGTCAGCCCACAATTTCCCATAGCAACTCCACTGCCTCTTTTTGTTATCTATTCATTGATTTACTGGTGGAACCAGCAACGGACTGTTATAAACTACAGAAACCTCACTGCATATGTTACATGAACAAAATAGTGATCAGTTAAAATTTTCCCTTTTTTCCCCCCAAAGACACTGTGGTGACAGTCCTATCCTTGCATCTGTATTCAGAATGTATATTGCCAGTAACATTTTTTTTTGCATGTAAAGCAGTGAAATATGAAATTAACATTAAATGAAACATTATCTTCTCTTGGCAGTTTATTGAGCTGCAGTTTTCATATTTGCAACTCTGCTCATCCCAGACAATGAAGAGACTTATTTGTTATTTTTAGTCATATTGGTATCAGCCTTCGGGTCGGGAAACACGTCCTGACTGTTGTCTGCACTTATGCGCCAAATTACAGCTCAGAGTACCCAGCCTTTTTGGAGTCACAGGGTGGGGTGCTCGAGGGTGCTCCATCTGGTGACTCCATCATCCTACTTGGCCATGCTCACCTTGGCAATGACAGTTAGACCTTGAGGGGTGTGGAATGGCCTGTTTGATCTGAACCCGAGTAGTGGACTTCTGTGCAGACCACAGCTTGTCCATAACAAACACCATATGTTCTGGACACTCAGGTGAAGAGAGTAGCTGAGCTGTCATCTGATCACCACCTTGTGGTGAGTTGGATCAGGTGGCAGTGGAGGATGCTGGACAGACGTGGCGCACCTAAATGTATGGTGAGGGTGCTCTAGGAACACCTGGCTGAGGACTCAGTCCACGAGATCTTCAACTTCCACTTCCGGCAAAACTTTGACAGCATTCCAAGTGAGGCTAAGGACATCGAGTCCAAATAGACCATGTTCCGCACCTCCATTGTTGAGGCTGCCACACAGAACTGTGGCCGCAAGGTGGTCGGTGCCTGTCGTGGTGGTAATCCCCAAACCAGATGGTGGACACTGAAGGTAAAGGGAGCCATCAAGTTGAAGAAGGAGTCCTGTCGGGCTTGGTTAGTCTGTGGGACTTCTGAGGTATCTGACTGGGACCGGCATCCCAAGCAGAACACTGGCTCGTCTGGCTCATTATTCTAGCCCATTCTGTTGATTGATAATTTTTTATGGACAGAATTTCTAGGCATAGCCAAGGTGCGGAAGGCTTGCAGCTGAGTGTGAAGCAGCTGGTGTGAGAATTAGCACCTCTAAGTCTGAGGCCAAGGTCCTCAATTAGAAAAGAGTGGCGTGCCCACTCCGGCTCAAGAACGAGTTGCTGCCACAAATATTGGAGTTTAAGTATCTTGGGGTCTTGTTCACAAGTGACAGGAGAAGGGAGCGGGAGTCTGACAGACAGATTGGGGCTGCAGTAATGTCGATTGTGGTAAAAAGAAAGCTGAGTGTGAAAGCGAAGCTGTCGATTTACCGGTCAGTCTACATCCCTACGCTGACCTATGGTAACGAGCTTTGGGTAGTAACCGAAAGAATGATATTGCAGATACAAGTGGCGGAAATGAGCTTCCTCCAAAGTGTGGCTGGCCTCTGCCTTAGAGATAGGGAAAGGAGTCATTCAGGAGGGGCTCAGAGTAGAGCCGCTGCTCCTCCACATCAAGCGGAGCCAGTTGAGGTGGTTTGGGCATCTGAAAAGGATGCCTCATGTACACCTCTTGGGTGAGGTGTTCCAGTTATGACCTACCTTGGGGAGGCCCAGGGGCAGACCCAGGATACGCTGGAGAGATTATCTCGGCAGGCCTGGGAACGCCTCCATGTCCCCCAGGATAAGCTAGAGGAGGTGGATGGGGAGAGGGAGGTCTGGGCTTCTCTTCTTAGTCTGCTGCGTCCACGACCCGGCCCCGGAGAAGTGGAAGAAAATGGATGGATGGATGGATGGATGGATGGATGGATGGTAACAACATCACTGAATCGGGCACTAAAGTCTTAGTTATGGAGACATAAGTAGATACTTGTCTTCCTTGGTTACGTGTTCCTCTGGTATATCATCAAGGCTTAAAATCTAATTCATAAATCCAATTTGAAAAAAAAACACTGAAAAATATTTCAGCATTGCCTAGAGATTGCTTGGTATTTTTTAGCTAATCCTAAAAAAATACATTTCCAGTTGAGCAAATAACCAGGGCAGAGCCCTTTCAGAGAGATGTTAATGTTACATTTACAGATGACTCTAAATATGTCACATGGGCAATCATACAAGCTATAAAGAGACACACCCTGAAGGTGTGTGTGTGTGTGTGTGTGCGTGCGTGCGTGCGTGCGTGCGTGCGTGCGTGTGTGTGTTGAAAATGTGGCTGTGCACCACGGGCAGATTGTGGTTTGCAGCTTTCTCATGATCAGCTCAACCAAACATGAGTGACTGATTAATATCTTTTGTCACAGGAAACGAAATACAAAAAAATATAAAAACATAACAACATAACAGTTATAGTGCATACTTGTCCAGCTGTTAATAACTTGATTAATAAATCTGTAAATGTTGGTTTTTTCACACCCCTTCAAAGGCTTGTTTAAAGTTTAAGTCTTTCTTGTAGGGTTAAAGTTAGAATTAGGTATTGGCTAGGGTTAGGGTAAGGTTAAGGGTTGGCCACTTATTTTGATGGTAAATCTTGATGGTAGAAGGTTTGGGAATGCATTTATGTCAGTGAATGTCTTCACAAAGATAGCCACAAACATGCCCATGTGGGTATGTGTGCCCTACACACAGTCGAGCAGGTTTTCACTGTAAGGGAAACACTAGTAACTGAGAACCAATTTTAGGCAAAATATGAAACCCTCATATTCAAATGTTGAATTCAGCTTGATTTGTAAGCATAAGTGGAAAATGATTTTGGTTAGATCTCCCTACACAGCAGTTTTTCTTGTGCTACACAACCTTTTAGCCCTGTGCTGTTAGAAAATTACAACCTCTTTATGATTTATTGATACAATGAAGTAGTCAAAGGATTTTTGATATTTACCTCAAAATTAGGTTTGGCCTGCTTCCTGCCTTCTCTACATTGTGTAGCATAGTACCACCTACAGTCACACTAGAGCGTTTCCCAGTTCGGTGAGTCAAAGTTCACTTTGGGAGTTAAATTTCATGACTGTGTAAGCTATTCCTAGGAATCATAGCAGTTGGTTATTGCATGTCTTTATTTACTCTGTTGTCTTGGGTATCCGTAAATGTTGATAATGATCTCAGATTTTTCTATGGAAAAGAAGCATCTGAGATCATTGTAAAGTGCTCATGGTTGCTCACAGTATTTTTAATTAACCTTTGTCTTTTCATGACTATTGTTGAATTATGTTTAAATTAAACAAAATGTGTAAAATTTGCCTTTATCTTTACAGTCACATATAGGGAATCTTATATCAACATTAAACTCCTCTGTTTATTCCCTGGTAGTATAGCTGTAAATAATTTATTTATTATAAATTTCCTAAGATATTACAAGGTCCTACACTCCATAGGAATTTCCTTAAAGGATGATGCCTTATTCTAGAGCTTAGTATAAAAAGCTGAACCACATTCTAATCTTTGAAATGTACATCAGTTCGGACCCTTTAAAGATCCTAATTATGAACTTATCAACAAACAAGAACAACAGCATGTCAGGAGGTAATTCATCTAAACACCCTATGATAAATAACATTCTAGCTAAAGTGTAGTAAACTGGTAAATTCCCAACAACAATACACCAGCACACTAGACCAGTAAATCAAGGTGTGTGGAAAAGAAAAGCTGAAATAATTATCTATACACAGCTTCAGGCTATATATGATGGGAAAGCGGCTAGACAAACAGTAAGTCTTTCAACTGCTTTGGCTGAGAGACCCTAACTAGCTTTGTGTTGCTGGAAAGCAGCTTATGCTGTCCTGCCAAGGCTTCTGTTGTAATAATATCACACTCATATCACTGTTTGCTAAGGGGATTTCCAGTGTGGATGGTTGTTACTATTTGCAGTGCTTTCTGAGAACTAACAAGTTCTTTACCTTTTTTCTCATTTATATTTATCACTCATGATTAATCTGTCTTTTTCCACTGTGTTGGCAAACTGCTTGTTGTCACACTAACTTATCATTTGCTTGATGAAGAAAAAATAGGCTTAACAAATATCAGTGACAGTATTGTCTTTTTTTAAAGTTAACCTACTTATCAGCCACCCACCCCTCTCTTCTACAAAAATCAAACCAAAAGATGATGGCTGCATAGTAGTATAGTGATATTTTTGGTTATGAAAATAGATAACATATACTCACCAAAAATTGAATGTGTGACCATGTACAGTGGTAAATATTGAATTTACCACTGTACATGGTCATGTTTCCATAGTTTAGTTTCCTTATACTGGTTTAGGGCTGCCCTTTCATCCCCTTGGTGTGTTTTGAACTTAAATCTATCAGGCTGGCTGATCTCTGGCTGACACAGAGCCAAATCCTTTGAATAGCTTTGGACGTCTCCAATCCTTCAATTCTGAGCCATGGCATATGATTGGATGAAAGGAATGTGGGGTGGTGCTTCTATAGTTCCACCTTTACAAGGATTTAGTTTTCCTTTCGCTTTGAATGTGCTTTGACCAGCGTCAGAATTGTAGGCTGTTGCATTATGATGACTTGTACTCAGCCAGAAACTGAAAATATCTCAGGAGGTCTATTGACCAGTTTCAGATATTAACTCAGGGGACAAGGAGAGGGTTGTTATTCAGGAGTAATGGCTTTTTAAAGCAGGTAGGAGCTGCTCTTATTCTCTATTCTTTGACTTTCTGTGGATACTTTTCATTTGCCCTCTGTTTTTTTTTTTTTTTCCTAATCTCACATCTCTTTGTCTGTCTGAACCAAGATACATGTTTCACTTATCTCTTTTAATATTTGGTTTCTGTTTTTTTTCACTATTTAATCACTGACTCCTTGGTTTCAAGAGTTACAAGAACCTAGATTTATCTCATCCATAGTTCTAACTCATTAGTAAACAAACTGAAAGTGTTTTCACCTGTTAGGTATGTGTGGAATTTCTAAAAATGTTTTATGCAGTATTATAATTTTAGACCATTAACTTTTAGTATAACAGTACTAAATTGCATCTCCAGAAAACACCTGTCACACTTAACGGCTGGACTTGGGATAGTTTGGTGTACTTTTAAATATCAGTTTCACTTCTCTGCTACTTATTGTACAGTGTAAAAGCCTGTGTACTTTTTTGTAGCTGAACGAGTATAAAGCTTGTTATTATTGGAGAACAGCATGTGTCAGTTTTACTTGAATAAATAACAAACACCTTTCTTTCCAGGCAGTACCACTTAAACGGCAGAACTATCACCACCATTCCAGATATGCAAGTGGACATGTTCTCGGGATTCCCTGACATGGACTTTACAGGCCTCAGCCTCCCTAGGAATGGAGATTTCCAGGTTGGTTTCATATATTGACCTACAGATGTGTCCACCGGAGCGGCTTTCCAATACCTTGGACATGTACTCTGTGTGTGTGTGTGTGTGTGTGTGTGTGTGTGTGTGTGTGTGTGTGTGTGTGTGTGTGTGTGTGTGTGTGTGTGTGTGTGTGTGTGTGTGT
>JASGAU010000623.1:0-15234 GCA_030220045.1 Australoheros facetus
CCTGTTGCTCTGGCTCAGCCAATACAGACAAATTGACTGCATCAATCTTACCCTGGATGGCGACGGAGGCAACTTGGGTCGAAACTGTAGCGAGGGGAGCGTTTACCTCACTAACCCCTGCTGGGAGACTGACAACCGCTACGCTGCTTAATGTCCCAAGACTGGTCCGTGGGTGGAGAACAGCCTCAACTGTCCCCACATTGGTTACTGGTAGGTACATAGTACCCCCAACAACTTGTACCAAACATGGTGAGGCTAGTAGTCCAGCCGGTAGGCCTGACTCTGGAGGCTCAAAGAGCACGGTTTGACCCGCAAATTGCTCGGAGCATGTCGTAGCCACCAGCTTCATAACTCCACCCGGTACGCGCACTGCTCGGGGGCCCCGCACCTTGACGGTCCCAACCGAGTCCCTGGGAGCTTGCGCTGCTGAGTAATGACACTGCTGCAAGGCCTCGACAATGGGGCCTGGGATACAGCAAGTGACTCAAACAATGCAGACCCATGTTCTCCAAATAATTCCTTATAACAACGGCAGATGATGTTCATCCCCAAGATACCAGGGGCAGACACTGCACCAGGAGGGTCCTTCACCACCAAAATCCCACAGCTGGGTATCACCTTACCACATAGCGAAACGTTAAGCTCTAGATAGCCAACATAGGGAATGGCCAGGCCGTTGGCAGCCCGAAGCTGCAACCAATGACAGGACTGAAGGCGCTCAGGGCCCCAGGGGGCAAAATACTCCATAAAGAAACTCTCGGTCACAGTAGAGACCATAGAGCCCGTGTCTACCAAACATGGGACCTCCCTCTGCAAAGGACTCTTTGCAATGTTCCTCTTGCCCCAGAGACAACATTAACACTCTCTCTCCTCTCTGACAGAGCTCCCCCATACTGAAGTGACTCTCTCACTCCCCTCTCCAGATGCCGCACCATATACTCACATCTTTCAGCAAACCTTTAAAAATTGCCAACTGACACATGAGTCTGCTCACTGAGTCCAGCTTGAACCAAATTATAACAATATTTAAATTGTCACAAAGGCACCCTGTCCCTATAGGTACTTTAGTATCATGCTTTTACTCTTTGTGTGGGTGCCTTACAGGGCACTGTATCATGTTCAGCACTGAGTACCTTTGACGGCCACAACAAACTTCTCCTTCTTTGTTACCATGTCCAATGAAAGCAAAAGCCACAGCAGAGAACATTTGGCTACACTGCCATTATGTCTATTTCAGACACTAGAGGATTTCTACTGAAGTCTGTTGAACCTCCCTAAGTGTTTTAGGGAAACATTTAAGGACACACTAAATGGTACAAAATTAGTTAAACTGTAAGGCCGACCTCAGTATGTGATGAGCTGGGAGTCAGGCTGTCTTCTGTGAGAAAAGTGCACTACAACAGGAAGCACACCAAATGCAGTTTGGAAAATAAAAGCACACATTTATTTAAAGGAGAATCCCTTCAGATCAGATTTTCAGGAAGACACTGAACCTTTTTTGGCACAATTTTTTTTTAATAAACTTGTGGCCTACAAGTACTTCCAAACAAAAGTCTGCTTTGCAGTCCTTTCAGATTTCTATGTAAAATACACAAAATATACAATACACAAATTTGTGTATTGTATTTTTTTTTTTAAATTGAGACACACACATACTCACTAAGCTTATGATCTTCCTGAAGGCTATGATGTACAATTAATCAAAAATGTTCCTCTTAGGTTTAGAATAGATAAAATATAAATAAAAATTTTTTTTAACTAGTACTAGTTGTATCTAATACTAATACTTTACTAATAATGGAAATATCAGAGCTCGGTCAGAGAACAAAAACTGACCTATAACTATGTGTGGATTTTCTAATAGCTTGTGGGGGAAAATGTTTTCTGAATTACTTACAAGCAGCAATTGTCATCCTGCTGGTTTTTTGTTTTGTTTTTTAATTAGTCAACATCTGTTCTTTTTCTTTTTTTTTCTGTGTTTTGATAACACAGCTGTTGCACAGAATGTCAAATATAAAATAAATTCTTAAAAAAAGAAGGGTGCCAGATGGGTACCCTTTAACTTCACTGAGGCGACCCCACCAGTCTGCACAGGCGCTACTCAGACTTTGCATACGCCCCTGCAGAGCAGAGCCGTCAGAGCCCCCGTCTCCTCCAGCGGCACTGTGCTGTAAATGGCCTACTGCAGCCACAGCTACAAGTCGCGGACGCAAGAATGATACCGGCGCTCCCCTACATCAAGACAACTTGAGCGTAAGGACGGATTTGTTTTATTAATTCCTTTAAAAAAACAAACAGAAACAAAATGATGGCGCTTATCACTGCGTCTTTACGGACACGGTTAGTCGTGGGTGTTTTTTCGTTCATTGCAATGTGGGGATTTGCGCTCTCCATCACTCGGTACTCTATTCCGGAGGAAATGGAAGAGGGTTCCTTTGTTGCTAATCTGGCCACAGATTTGGGTCTGGATGTTCGTAGTTTGGAGGAGCGCAAAGCGAAACTCGATGTCATTCACAGTAAAAATTATCTTGACATCAACAAAGACACGGGGGAGCTGGTAATCCGCGAAAAGATAGACCGGGAAAGCATATGCATGACTAAAACAACCTCGTGCTTTCTGAAAATGGATGTCATACTTGCAAACCCAGTTCGCATTTTTAACATCGAGCTGGAAATTATGGACATTAATGACAACGCGCCGGTGTTTCGCAGGAAGACAATGCACTTAGACATTTCCGAGGCAACCCCTCCCGGTGAGAGATTCTCATTGACAAACGCCGTGGATGCGGATGTGGGGGCGAATTCAATCAAGACCTACTATCTCAGTGAAAGCAAATACTTCAACATCGACATCCAGACCGGCAGCGATGGCTCAAAATATGTCGATTTAGTGCTCAGTGGTAATTTGGACAGAGAGGAGCATGCAGTTCATGATTTAATTTTAACCGCTGTGGATGGAGGTGTGCCTCCGCGCTCCGGCACAGCCAGCATCATTATTAACGTCTTGGATATCAACGACAACGCCCCCCTGTTCAGTCAGCCGGTATATGCAGTCAACGTTTCAGAGAACTCGGCAGCAGGAACAGTAGTCATGACCTTAAACGCAACAGACTTGGACGAAGGCACAAACGCTCAGTTGATATATTCATATACACTGTACACATCTGAGAAGACACAGGAGTTATTCTCACTTGATCCGAATTCAGGTGAGATCAAGGTGAAGGGGGTGATCGATTACGAAGAGAGCCAAAGTTTTGAGATGCACATACAGGCTCAGGATAGAGGGACAAATCCTCTGTCTGGACACTGTAAAGTCACAGTGTTTGTGACAGATCTGAATGATAACTACCCTGAAGTGACCATCAAGTCTCTGAAAAGTGCACTGACCGAGGATGTCTCTGTAGGGACGCTGATTGCAGTGGTCAGTGTCAGTGACAGGGACTCTGGAGCCAACGGGGAAGTGGAGCTCACTTTGAATAGGCAAGAAACGTTACCGTTCCTCTTAAGCAAATCCTCAGAGGGTTACTTTGAAATGCTGGTGTCAAAACCACTGGACAGGGAGGTAATAAGCAAATATGACATCATACTGAGAGTGACAGATAAAGGTGTGCCACCCTTATCTGAAAATGAAACCATCACTTTACAGATTCTGGATATCAATGACAATGCACCCACATTCTCCCAGTCCTTCTACACAATCCATGTTATGGAGAATAATCCACCAGGGGCATTATTGACATCTCTAAGTGCATTTGACCCAGATCTGAATGAGAACCAGTACTTGGTTTATTTCATAATGGAGAAAGAAATTGTTAACATGTCTATGTCAATGTTGTTTTCTATCAATCCTGAGAACGGTGATCTTTATGCCCTGAAGACCTTTGATTATGAGAGAGAAAGAGACTTCCTTTTCCACATTGAGGCAAGAGACTCTGGTGTTCCCCCGCTGAGCAGCAATTGTACTGTGCATATCATTATTATGGACCAAAATGACAACACCCCTCTCATAGTGTCACCTTGGCGCGCACAGGGCTCTGTTGTAGAGGAGGTGATACCAAGGTCAACTGATAAGGGACACTTGGTGGCCAAAGTGATTGCCATTGATGCAGACTCGGAGCAGAATTCCAGGGTCACGTATCAGCTGCTTCAGATCAGTGACTCAACCCTCTTCAGCCTGGATCAGTACAACGGTGAGATCCGGACAACAAGGATGTTCAGTTACAGAGACCCAAGACAACAGAGGCTGGTAATTGTTGCCAAAGACAATGGTCAACCTGCTCTTTCTGCTACTGTCACCATCAAGATATCAACAGTGGAACACGCCATGTCCTTTTCAGAGACTACAGAGCTACCACTAGACTATGACGTCTTCACAGACCTAAACCTTTACTTAGTGATCGGTTTAGGAGCGGTGTCCTTTCTGCTACTGATAACCATCTTGGTCATTATTGTGCTGAAGTGTCAGAAACCAAAGCCAAAAGCCATCAAGATCCCTCCAGCCAATAGAAATAGTGTGATCAGTAGGAACAGTGTGATCAGCCAGAGAAGCTCCACTATTGCAGATTCCACTCTGATCTCCAGCGATGCCTACTGGTACAGCTTGTTCCTCGCAGAGACCAGGAAGGGCAAAGTGGTCGTGAGACAGCCCATAATTCCCAAAGGAGCTGGGTATTTTGTTTCCAGTATACCCAGGAGCATAGGGCCAAGTGAGACCACAGATTCCAGAGCATCAACACTGGAGGTATGTTGAAATGGTGAATCGGTTTGGTAAACAGGGGCAGGATTATTTTGAAATGCAGTTTCTGATGGGGCTAACTTCCTCTAGTATAAAAAGATCCCGCATGAAGTTTTGCCCCTGGAGAGAAATACTCTAACATTTGCAGGTACAAATACAAGCTTGTGTGGGCAGTACTACACTAACAATTTTCTCGGTATCAGCATTTCATATTTCTGGTGAATAATTTATTAAAAATGTTTAATATGTCCAAGTTTTGGGTGAACTGGTAACAAGTTTTTCTTTAACCTAATGTTTTATCTCCCCAGTGGTAGAAGATGATTTAAGTCCTGCAATTAAGTATAAATCAGAAATACTATACAGTACATAAATGCTTTCATACTTTGTACTTACGCTCTACTACATTTCAGAAGGAAATATTGTACTGTAGGTTTTGCTCCACTAAAATAGTCTGACAGCTCTACAGTTTTAGCTATTAGCTATTCCTGGGGTGAAGATTTTAGCCAGTCTTGGGATCCCTGAAGGAAACCGACCCCTAGGTTGGCTTAAACGACTGAACTGTATAGAAATCTCCTAATATGACATGCAATGCATAATGCAACATAGTTTCAACTGGTTCCACTTCAACAAAGAAACCCAACACTGAGCAGTATTAAGGATGTAATAATGTGGTATTCAAAATGTCTTTTTTTTTTCACTTTTGATACTTTCAATGTGGTTAGTAATATTTAAGGAAGATTTTGAATATTGCATATTAATTTGGCATATTTAAAAGTTTAAGATTGGTACTTTGACTTGGTTAGAGGAACTTCTTCCACCACTGTGACTGTCGCTTGTGCTTTGAAATGCATTTAGGGTGACACTCCTGACTGAAAAATCAAAGGACTTTCTATTATTTAGCTTGGGTCTGTGTTATGAGTCTGACGGGCTCGTTTTCTCTGCAGTCTGAAAAGTCTGATACAGATCGAAAAACAAGAGTGGGGCTGTAGTTTTATTGAGAGTTTATTCATTTGATCATCGCTGTGAGTTATCTCATTGGCGTTAATTGAGTGAGATGTATAATGGACAATAACGCACCCATTTTCAAAATGATCAGAGATAAGTTACAACTAAAAGGGCAGCTGTGCTGTTTTCATCCTGTGTATTTCTAGAGCTGCAATTGCATAATTAGGCCAAACAAGCCCACCCATCACCCCCCACAAAAGAAATTGCCACTTTTTGATGTCTTACGTAGTATGTAGGTCATGTACTGCAGATACATAACACAGAATCATAGCATAACCAGTAGGTGCAAGAGGGAGCGTTTGATAAAGAATATCAGATATGGGAGGGTTCTCTTCAAGGACAAGGAAGATTCCTTATGAATCTCAATGCATGGATCCTAAAAATGATCCAGATGTTGTTTATGTTTATACAGATGGACCTGCAGAGTAAACCGAATCAAGCGATGCACTGAATGATTAGACAACATGAATATGTATGTTGCATGGGTACATGTGGAGGGAAAGAGACAAACACCCATGTATGATGTGGATGTATTGTGAGTGTGAGTTTGAGTGTCTGCATTATCACTGAATTTGTCTCTTTTTTTCTATTCTTAAGTACTCAAAATGAAAGGAAGTTCTTTCTACAACTGGAGGTATGCTGGTTGCTAACTACATGTGTAGAGCCACTATAATTGTGTAGACATTTTCTATCCCTTTCTATTTGGTATTCATGTTTTGTTTGGCTAAAAAATTTGGATTTTTTTTTTTTTTTACAATTTTCTGATGCAGTTTTTTTGTTTTTTGCTATAATCCTTTGTCCAAGATACTTTCCTGATTAAATAGAAGTGGATCAAATATTTCCATTTATCCTAGGTTACGCTATCCCACAAAATACAACACTCTGCTCTAATTCACTGATTCTGTGAGCGCTAAAATCTAAATTGGCTGGTCTCTGAAGTGGGAAAACCTTATATCAGCTTATACTGAGAGCCCAGATTAGAATAAAATTGGCTGCTTGTCAGATTTCTGTTGTGCACATCTGGCTAGCTTTGTAGAGATTCAGGGCAAAAATGATGGTGCAGACAGGAAAAAGGATTAAGGAATGAATTGCCCTGAATGGCTTCTTAGCATACCTGAGAGCGGAGACTGTACAAACTCAGATCTCTGCACACAAACTCTATTAGACAATGTTTTAAGTGTGGGGAATGTATTATAGTCTGTTCTTTGTTTCCCCTTTGTTGAAAATAGACCTTATACAGCATAGTTGTAACATTGGTGCACCAAAATACCAAATAGCACATTGTGATGCTTGCTTGTGCATGCTTTAGTCACACCTTCGGCTTCCCTTATTTTAGTGAATGACTTTGTCATATTTTATTTTAGTCAAGTGTGTTAGTCAAACTAATCTTGAAATTTGTGGATACTGATTTAAAAATTAAAAGTAGACCTAATTATGAGCGAATTAAGGATTTTATCCTTGAATTTAATTGCCCCTAATATCTATTGACATATCAATGATGGTGGCAGTAACCAGTCACGATCCACTGTTGCATGAGTGAGGACTTTCTGTGAGTTTGTATTAAGGCTTAGTTCCTGTGTTGGCTAATTCTATGTTCTTTCTCTCAGCAGGGGCCCAGAAGAGAACTGCCATGATATAATCATCTCTTCATGGGAGTCTCTGGCTGAAAATCTTCCCTGTGACTCACAAAGAAGATGTTTTAAAAAAAACCCTCCCCTAGTCCCACTGCTCCAGCTGTTCTTTCTCTCTAGTTCCTCCATTGACCACTAACCACCTCAGCCTTCTACCTTCGTTAATCTTTTAAGCATGAATCTGCATGATTCTCCAAATAAGTATTCGGACAGCAATTTGAAATAATTTCTGGCAGGATATGTGGACGTTACTGAAGGGACATCATGTCATAAACCATTCCCTCCTTAGTGCTCTGAAACTTTTAAATGGACAATATTGCCTTTTCTCCGGGGTTCAGGCTGAGTGTTGTAATTGTAGAAACCTTCAGCATTTTACAATATTCTTGAGTCAAAGTCATACAGCATTTTATTTAAGCAAGAGTTCAGAGTTTGCCTAATCCTAAATATACACGTGAATCAGGGTGAATATGCTTCTTCCATAAATCTGATAAAACATAACTGTAACTGGTTATGTCACCGATTCAGGCTTTGCACTTGGTTTTTGTCTTTGTTGGTTTTTAATGAAACGTTTCTACTGTATTGTGAGTCTTAAGCTGTTTTCACACATGTACTCCAGAAAATATTGGACGAACTAAGTAAGGACATTCTCTCCAATTGCCCTTTCCACATGTAGCACACAAAAGTGAATAGTTGCTGTGAGATGCATTCTCTCTATTGGAAATAGTGTGGTTTAGGCGAGGGTGCTGCCTTGGTAGACTGTGCAGAAAGCACACTTGCTGTGAATTCACTGGTCCTGCTCTATTCGCAAATGGGTGCAATCAGATATTACATGGTCTTTTTTTTTACTAGAGAGCTGGCAGGGTAAAGACATTTGCTTTCTCACATAGAGCTCTGCTGGGTATCGTTGAGAAAAGCTCAGGGCTGCGGTGCACGTGTGAAAACGGCTATAGTAACTTTCTAAGAAAAAGAGCAAAAAAAAAAAAAGTCAGTTATTCAATTTTAGATTTTTTTAACCAACATTTGTTGTGCTCAAGAAGTTCTGAATGTGTCAAAGTGGCAAAAAAAGAATGAAAGACAAGAAAACATCAGAAAAAAATAACATATTGTAGGTGATGCATTGTTTTTCTTTTTATTTGATTGTAGATACAGTAGTTCTGTAGGAACAATAATGATATCACAAGAGTTAATTAACACAGATCTACATTTTATACCTGACCTGTCTGGGAGATATGAATTACACTGAAATATTGAACTTCCTCAACCAAACGGGGCAATCACAATCAGGGACATTTAAAACGCTCAGACACAATGAATCGTATTTAAAAAACACAAAAAAAACAATCAAATTTCAAGTTACCTGTGAGAAGGTTTGCTTATCACAAGCTGTACTCTTCCCAGTGTCATTCCCCTGAAAGCTGACAATGCAGATATTAACTGTGTTCACTCATTGCACAAAGTGCAAATGGATTAATTAAAAAAAAAATGCATTTAAAGTAAAAATAGAAAAAAAAAAGGAGTAATATAGAGCAAGTATATCCAAATGTATTTATCTTTGCCAGGGTACAAAGGGATATCAGGTACAGGCAAGGACTTTATGAATATTACTGTTTTTATATATTTTTTGGTAGTTACTTTAAATGCTGCTTTTGTGAGCTTCTTTAAGGGCATTTTGTGTTGCATATTTGTAGTTTAGTGTGTACGATATTGTTTTGATAGTGTACATATTAATATATAAATAATAAAACTAGAATACTTCTCTTGACCTCGAAAGTAGCGCTGTCGCACTACTAATAAGCCCAGGACTCTCATTACTCAGAAACAAGGAGCTTATTAACGCCACTTATTAGGGTGCTAATTGATCAGATGTAACTGCACTGGATTACGAGACGAAGAGCGTAGTTTTAATTATAGTTATAATATTAAAGTGCATACTCTGCAAGTCCAAAAATCTGCTGAGCCTGTACACGGTGCATGAAAAGCATTAAGCAGATGACAGCACTTTGAATCTGACTCTAAATGTGATCCCTCAGTAATGCAGTGAAGGTAGAAGATTTCAGGAAGTATCAGTCTTCATATTTAGAGTCGGTGAAATTGAACCTCTCTTCCTCTCTCCTACTGTTGCACCAGGCTGCCCAGACATAAACACATCTGTCTGGCTGTCTGTCAGGCTGAAGATGTCACTTAATGAGGGATCTCTCGCTGTGAAGAACATTTTATATGTTTGATTCATGCCTGAACCAATTCGAACAGTGTTTAATTTTTTTTTTTTTTTTTAATTGCACATACGATGAGCTCTTTGTGTGCCTTCTGCATTATAAAAGATAAACGTGACTGTTGATGAATGAAATAATGGCATTCCACTAGTATTACAAATTACAGTGACTCCCATGACACAGTACCTTAATTTCTTGTTGGATGGGGCGCAGCCTTTTTGGTTTCAGAGCAGGTTTTCAGTTAAAAACAAACAAACCAACAGAAAAAAAACAAACAAAAACATGCATTTACTGTAAAATGAAATGCTTTATACTTTGTGTTTTTTCTACAGTAGACCTTTTTGATATTTTCTGTATTCACTGTGACTGAATGGTGCAGGAGGTGCTTGTGCTCTGTATTGTAAAAGTGAGTAATTCTCATGTGTACACAGCTCAGTTTGACTTTTTTTCTCGCTAATTTGCCAGTCAGATTGTACAGTATGCTTCGAGAGTTGCATCAAACGTTATCCAGTTCCATTCCACTTAGTGGATCAAAGACAGTATGGGTGAGAATGGTCTTGCTTTGTTTTCAAGTCTAGTCAATTGTCAGATTTTGATGTTGCTTATTTGGCTTAAATGTTCTGCCTGATCATGCTAGTTTGAATAAAGCTTTTTAATCTGTCTCTCTGCTGTGTCTCTAATGAAGAATGAAGCTGAAATGATCAGAAGTGACTTCTTCTGAATGTGATGTTCTCTCTTCCCCCTCTTCCTTGCGCTCTCAAATTCCCTCACATACACACATTTTGACCCAGTTTCTCTTTATAACGCTCTGTACTAATTCTTGGAAATTGAAAACTAAATAAAGGAGATGCGCCTGCAGTTCAAATCACAGAAGCAGACAAATAATAGCTTTGTCAGGATTAGTAAAAGCCATGAGCCAAATTGCAGTACTCTGCTCTGTGCTGTGACCACACAAGGCTTTCAGTCTGTAGTCCTACGGCAGACTTGTGCATGAGAGCCCTGTGAGTCTGCATGATGAGTTATTGCCACTATCATCAACAGCAGTAACTCTGCCTATGTTAACGTCCATCTCTGGATTGATACATCTTGCTTTCACAGTGTCTTACAGCATAATAATCAGTCTTTTCAAATGAAAATAATATCCCAGTATTATAATAATAGTATTAAGGGCAAAACTGAATCTAATATCATCTAAATTTGGATTATAAAATTCAAAGCAGTTCGTCCCACTCGTCTCGGTGGTAAACCAGTCACTTCAGAAACACAGCACCTTCTAAAACTGGCAATGCTGTATAGAAGTCCCCACAGTTCTTAAGTAACTTGTGCTTTAAAAGAAACTGAAGTAGGTCAGTGGAAATGAGCAGTGCACCTGTGGCTACATCCCGTGTGCTGAGTGCCGCTGCCACCAGTTCTTCCCCCAGGAGAGCTACACTTTCAGAACCACCAGTGTCCATGTTACTGAGATTGTTGCGCAACCCACCTGTGATAAACCAGAACAAGGTGCAACTAAGGTACAAAAGTGTACAATTTAATCACCCTGGTTCCTAGAATGTAGAATTGTGTTACAGTATATTAAATAAGTAATGTACTGCACAGGGTTATTATAATGTAATTAAAAAGTAATCCAAAACCTAAAATATGGAATAAAAACAACAATAAATTGACTAAAAAAGTAGGAAAGAACAATTATTTTGTGTATTTAAAAAGTAAATATAATTTAAAAAATACAAATATATGAAGAAAAATGTTTTTTAATCTTTGCTGATTAGTTCAAACGTCTTAATGCAGCGGGCATTTATTTTTCACTGGGTGTCTACATGACTGCGGGCTAACTGCCTCTTGTGTATTTTAACATACATTCTCAACTTGCCTCTGACAAACCTCCATAACACACCAACCCCACCCCCAACTTACGATGGTTCAAAAACAAAGTACAGAAATAGCTCAAAAAGACTAAACTGAAACAAGTTTCATCAATAAAAAAAAAAAAAACGTCATCTGCAAATCATTCTGGAAGCCAAAACCTATAATATCTGTCCTGCAGTATTTAGGGCAGCACAGTCTAGCCACCGAGCGCTGATCGGTTTAGGGACCCACGCAGTATCAGTGCAGTAAACTGGTGACCTGCCCAGGGTGCTTTGTTCAGTGTGTGCAAGGATTGATTCTTGTCCCAACATGACCCTGAAGAGAACAGGAAAATATGGAAAATCAAACAGATGTTAATCCTGTGTATGGATGTACTACAGTGGGGGGATAGGGTGATAGATCAGGGACCACTGACTGACCGATTTTGGTCAGGTGCTACAAGAAGTGTTTCCAGAGCACACTTACAGAATATACTGTATAGCCATCAGAGAAAAGTAGCAGCACCGAAAAAACACGCTCCTCTCCACTGTAATGCAGTACAAGTTTATTTTCAGATAACTATTTGTGGTCTGAAAGAGGTATGCAATTAAGCATCCCATTATACATCCTCATGACTTTGTTTTGCAATGCTGCAGTGCTTTCATATCTAATGTGTGGGCTTCATTATAAATCATTTTAAAATCAGAGTCGAAAAAAAAATGCTTTTGTTTGCAGCTAGAGCAGCAGAAAGCAATTTATTGATCCGTTAAGTGTGTTTCGTTCCTGAATTCATTGTGTCAGTGTGGAAAGCTGCTTAAACATACAGACATGGAAAGCAAATTTTTGGGACAGTTCTGTTAAAGAAAGAAAAACCCACAGTGGTCACTGAAATAACCTGAAACTGACAAAAATAATAATAAATAAAAATGTACTGAAAATTAACTTGTGAAAATCAGACATTGCTTTTGAATTGTGGTTCAACAGAATTCTTTTAAAAAGCAAACTAATGAAAGTGGCCTGGACAAAAATGATGGTACTCCTAGAAAAGACTAAGGTGTGACCTGTAATTAGCATCACGGGTGTCTTATAACTTGTAATCAGTAAGTCTGCCAATTTAAAGCATAAAACGGAGTTACTGTGCTGTTTAGGATCATGGTGTGCACCACACTGAACATGGACTACAGAAAGCTAAGGAGATGAGTGAGACAATGAGCATGTTCAAGGAAAAGGCTACAAGACCATCTCCAAGCAGCTTCATGTTCCTGTGACTGCAGCTGCACATATTATTTAGAAGTTTAAGGTCCACAAGATTGTAGCCAACCTCCCCGGATGTGTCTGCAAGAAGAAAATTGATGACAAATTGAAGAGACGGATAATATGAATGGCAGCCACAGAGCCCAGAACAACTTTCAGAAGGATTATAGGTGACTAAGATAGGGCAGGACTAAGAACAAAACTGTGGACTATTCTGAAGTGGCCTCTATGAGCCCTTATCTAAATCCTAGAGGAGTGGACCAAAACACCTGTCGACAGGTGCGGAAGTCTCACTGAGAGTTACAGAAATCACTTGATTCCAGTGATTGCCTCAAAAGGTTGTGCAACAAAATATTAAGTTAAGGATACCATCATTTTTGTCCAAGCCACTTTCATTAGTTTGTTTTTTAAAAAAAAAACAATTCTGTTGAACCGCAATTCAAAAATGATGTCTGATGTTAATGATTTAATTTTCAGCAAATTTTTATTTATTATTACTTTTGTCAATTTCAGGTTGTTTCTTTCTTTGTCAGAACAACACCAACAATTTTGTCCACATCTGCATTTTTTTTAACCAGATGATTTGAATTTGCTCATGTCTGGATTTTGTCTGCTGTAAAATCTCATTTTAGATCAGTTGCAGTGTATGTATTTACATTAACAAACATTGTTCTAAACCTAAAACAATTCTCCTTTTTATGAATTAATGTAACTTTGATTTAGTCTTTGTAGTTGTCCACAACAGTTCCAGTTCCCAGGTTAAAGCTGTGGATGGCAGTAGTCACTCTGGTGTCCTCTGCATTTGCTTTTTATTTCTGTTTGTTAATGTAGCAACCTATGTCTATGGAAATACTGTGAGATCTACATTTACTCTACCAGGACACTCAGGCAAACTCTGATAACCTGTACAGAAATATTATGCAGAAACTCTATATCAGTGTGAGCAATGGTAAAATGCATCTATTGTTCAGATCTATTGTTATTGAAATCATAAGATTATCCCTTAGCAGGGAATCTCTATTTCACCTTAGCACTTCAGTCTGTTCTAAATGAGGTTTGCCTAACTATCTGACCCATATTTCTGAGAACCGGATAATAAAGACGTCACTGAGATTTGGCAAGAAGCTACTGGGTCAGTTTGACTTCTGGGGATGAAAGAAGAGACATGCGAGATAGTCCAGTGCAAAGCAGTTATTACACTTGTCATCGGGATGTGATGTTTAGAAAAAAGAAACAAAAACCAGAAAAAAAAAACATTTTAACCATTTGATTCAATCAGGTCAGATCAGAGCAGCTTTACCTGCTACACAGGCTTACGCTTCTTGTTTCATTTAAGAACCCATGTTGCTATTAGATTGGCAACACTGCTGGTCAAAGTGTCAGACAGCCTGTGAGAACTTGACCCATTTATATGCGTGAGTCAGATGAGCAGCGAAGATACCCTGGCTGGAGCCCATGCACAATGGGGTCATGAGTCTCATCACCTAGAGTTTTGGTTTGGACCACAGCTGAAAGAAAACTAAAGAGGTTTCCAGCAAGGATCCAGCGACGTGTGCCTCAAACAAAAGTCAAAGAGAGAATTGATATGTCATTTGTTTGATTTTGTAAAAACAGTTATTACATTATTGGAGAAATGGACATGAACAGGCTGTCGCTCTGATTTAGGGAGATACACGGGACAAGACAGGGATACAAATCCGTTACTGCATCTACAGAATCTAATAAGCTAGATCTCCACAGAGAAAATCTGCCTCATTGCTTTTATATTTCACCAGTAAGTTCTGAGGCCATTTCAGCTGTAGATTACATAAAACTTGTTGTATATTGAATATTATAGCTATAGAGGAAGCTATAGAGGTATATACATGAAAACCAACAGGCTTCCCACTCACAGAGAAGCTAGCGATGGAAATAGTGTATGTTGAACTGGAGGGTAATTTTATGAAATGCTATGATGGAGTAAAGTGCAGTGTGACTTAGACTTCATCTTGAGTGATGCCTGTGGCAGGTTATCTATGTGCATGGTTGCCCTTGCCATGGGGTTACTGCTGCACTCATTTGTGATGCTTCTGCTGGTTGTTTTAGATGGATGCATGTGAGCAGGGCTCCATTAAATACTGTGCAGTTGGGGCAAAATGACTGTGTCTGTCTAAAAACTCACAAATAGCTTGTGTTAAATTGAATGTTCACACGAACTCACGCAGACTTTCCACCAGCAGGCTAACTTAAGATCAATTAAAATGGATCAGTGATGAAAGGTGCACTCTCACAGTTAAGCCTGACACAGCTTCCCTAAACCTTTGATTATGTTGGAATATAAATAAGCATAAATTTGTGTGAGGACAGTACATCAAATTTAGCTCACATATTCATCAAAATGCTGTTGCTATGGCAACACAAGTCTTATGCAACTAATGCAAAATGGTTCTTATAACCAGACAGGTGAACAGTAAGGAGCATGGCTGAATGTAAAGTATTTTTAAAAATAATCCTTGACATCTAATACCATTTTGCACATATAAAAATACATTGCATGTCATACATAAATAAA
>JASGAU010000821.1:0-10320 GCA_030220045.1 Australoheros facetus
GTGTGTGTGTGTGTGTGTGTGTGTGTGTGTGTGTGTGTGTGTAATGAGCTACTTTTACAACTAGAGAATGTGACAGTTTGAACACATCTCCAGCTCCTGGAAAAATCAGTTGCAGACTGAAGTCCAGACAGCTCACAGTAAGAACAGTGGGCCTGCAGGTGCAACCCTTACCTGCCTGTGCTGTCTGTCCCAAGTCAGAGTGACTTGGACTTTGTTTGATAGAAATGAAATCCAAAGTAAAGGCATGCTCACTCACCAGGGCAGCTGTTCAAAAATGAGGAGACATCCATCCCTGCGTCGGATCTGTGTGTGTCTGTCACTGTGACCGTTTCCTTCTCCACACCTGCGTGTGTGTTGCAGGGTGCTTTTGGTGCAGTCCTGTGTTGAGGCTGGCTGACATGTTTCAGGTCTAGGCTCTCATCCAGTCTCTCAGCTTCTACTGGATTCTAACACAAACAGGTGGGACACTCCTCTGAGACCTTCTGGAAACATGTCTGCCCAAAAACATCTCTGAATGTCACTGAGACACTTTTAGAACCCGTCTGACTCGTCTCACTTACCTGCTCACTGTTCAGCAGTAATGCTTCTTGTGCAGCGGTGCTGTCAAGCAAGAAGTGGGTCATGTTGAGGGCCAAGTCCTACACAGGACACACTGCAGTCAACATTCAGAAAAACTGCTACAGGCCTTTTGTCATACGTATTATTATGGCCAAGCACCTAAACTCACATCTGCTCACCTCTGCCTATTTCCTCATAGGTGAGAAAGATCACTGAGCTATCACTCTTAAACACGATGAAAAAAAGAACATCTCTCTCCATTTTGGAAACTGGAAACATGTTTAAAAAAAAACTGCACAGAGCTGCAGCACAGACATGTCAGAAAAGGCGCCCAAGGTCACGTACCCAAGGTTCTCAAACTGTGGTACGTGTGCCACCAGCAGTGTGCGTGCTGTAGTGGTATGCTGAGGTCGCTGAGATTCTTGTGGGTGGCTGTAACAGGAGGTAGAGCAGCTCATCTACTAATGGGAAGGTTGGTGGTTCGATCCCTGGCTGCACCAAAGTATCCTGGGCAAGATACCGAACCCTACATTTCTCCTGATGTGTTTGTCAGATGTAGAAAGAAGTGGATGTGTGTGAATGAGGCGTGTTGTATAATTAAGTGCTCTGAGTGCTCAAAGGAGAAAAGTGTCATATAAGAACCATTTAAAAATATATATATTAAAAAAAAATCCTTAACCACAAGATCCCTGAATTTGAACTCATCCTAGGTTTTGTCTTGCTTGGGAAAAAAAAAGATTTGTTTTTATACCAGCCAATACAAGCTCACCAGTGTGCTCATCAATCAATAATGATGACTGAGATCATTGATTATTCAAATAATAATAACTTTGTTGAGTTGTGATCAAGATAACCAGTCAGTAAAAGTTAAAGTCGCTGTGTGTGTGCAGCAGTGTCTCTGACAGCTCTGTGCTCTGCGTACCTGTAATCAGCTCCAGTTTACCAGCTTCAAAGCAGCTGCTAAACGTGTCTGTCAGTGCAGACTGCTCTCAAACATATTAGGACAAATATACGCTGCTCTATGTTGTCATGCGCACACATTCCAAACTATAAAGGCTCTTCTGATCATACTGGAAGTGATTAGCTTCTGCCTTTGTCTCACATTATTTTCATTCATCCCACTGCTCACAGCACAACATGACACAGCTGGAACAAAAGGGAGCCTTTACTGCAGCAACACAATGCTGCTGTTACCTGGACAAAGGAGAAGCTCTGCTGCGAGTACGCGTCCACTGTTCCATCAGGCCGAGCCAAACACAGTGTCACCAGGACCTGTTCACACACATTATGGCCTACACACACACACACACACACACACACACACACACACACACACAAACCCAGAGAACATGATAAATTATGTGCTCACAGGGTAGAAAATGTGGGCTCAAGGCAAACGGTGACTTTGTCTGATCTGTCTGGACTGAATTATCTGCAGGAAACGTGTCAGAGTGTCAGATTAGCAGCACATCACGTCAGAGTGCCAGAAGCATCACTCACCTCCATGTATAACACAGCCCAGTTATTTTTGCACCACACTGGGATCCATGTTAAGAAGGAAACGTGCAACATCTTATTTATTTCAGTTCATGGGGATTGGTAAGACAATAAAAGACTGAATAAATACAAAAGGCAAGTAAAAAAACGAGAACAAACGAGTAGAGTACAGGAGTCCACACTATTAATTTGTGCCTCAGTTTGTACAGATGTTTCCAGGCTCCAGATGACAACCTGATGGGGCTCAAGTCGGGGTTAGTGGAAGGAACACAAAACTGTTTCAGATTACTACGACATCCTCAATCCATCCACTCTATCCTCACCAGGCAAAAAACAAACAAAACAAACATTCCTCTGTTAATTAGGTAGAAGTCAACGAAGGAGGAGACACAGTAAGTTCACCACCTTAAAGAGTAAGGAGATGGAACGTTTCAGTCACCATGACAGATCCAGAACACAGTGGGAATGAGGAGCGTTGAGCACGAATGAGCTGCACACTGAAAAAGGAACTAACAACTAATCTCAAGACACCGTGTGTTTTCACATTAGGACTTTTCCTTTGTACCTCATACTACAGGAACACACAACTGCACGCTGCACAAATGCTTCTACTGCTGAAAGCTCCCCCAGCAGCTTCACCTGCAAACAGACTTTCAACCACCTGCAGACTTCTGCATGTTTTCATTGTTGTGGCTTTTCAAAAAACTCAAGTGTACCAAGTGTGTGTGTGTGTGTGTGTGTGTGTTATACCTGGACACATGGCCTGCAGTGTGATATTGCTCACTCGCAGTGTGCTGCTCACATGTCTTTGTGTAGATCCAGAGAAAATAAGATAAAACTCCCCTTCCTCCTCTTCTCGTTGCTCAGCACTATGCTCGTCATCAAGCTGCACAGTCAACACACAGTCTCCCTGAGAGGACACACAGCATCACAAACATGGCATCAAGTGTTGACTTTAGCACTGCAAGAGGCTAACAAATAGCTGTGAGTCAGCCAATATTGAGTCAGGGCTGGGATGGGTAAACGGCACATCAGCTACTCTATCACAGAGCCACAAGGGGGCACATGATGGAAAGATGGACCTAACAGTTTAGGGGGAAAAAGCTGTATGGTTGGAGTTAGATGATGTCTTCAAATTGTATGGCAATAATAATTTTCTTACAGTATTCTAGCATGTAAATATTTCAATGCTACAGAGAGCCATGAGCTGTGGGTCACTTCTTCACAGCAACTCCAGTTGACCAAAATGCCAATTCCTTTCTGGGCCCCTGCTCACGTATTGAGCCACATGCCTGTTCATCTTAGCTGTTATGATGCCTGGCAGGAGCTTCCATGCTGTATTGATGCAGGTTATTGGCCGGTAGTTGGGTGGAACTGGTTCCTTCTGGTGATCCTTGGAGATCCGTCCAGCCTTCAGTCAGCCATTCCATTCATTAGCTTCGTCCAGCTCTTCATATTTGAGACTCTTTCCTGGATGTCTGCCACTGTGATGCTTACTGGATGTTACTGGTTGTGTGACGCATCCTTTTCCCATATGCTCTTCTAGTATTGCTCTGTCTCCAGCCTTGGTGAGGGGGCTGTTCTCATATTGTTCCTGAGAGTACACCTTGGCTGGTTCAATGGAGAACATCTGGTTCATCCTCCTGGATTCTATCTCTCTGGTATATCTCTTCAAGCAGTTAGCCAAGGCTGTGAATCTGTGCTTGGCAGTCTCTAAGGCCTCAAGTATGGACAGCTTGTTGTACTTCTTACACACCCCTTTCTTCGTCACACCTTTCTGCAGCTCTGATAGCTGGCTACCTTCCCTCTGTGCTGCCTTGACCTTCACCTCTAGTCATCTTTTTCACAAAGGGTACTGCTCCTTGTGGCTGTTCATCGTATAGCCAAGCATCTCAAGGATCACTGCTGCCGTGGTATAGATCAGCTGGTTGTTTTCAGCGATAGTTGCAGTAGGGATTATCCACAGTGCTGCATTCGCATCTTCTAGTAGAATTTCAGAGGGTACTTCACGTAGTCTTGGTAATCAGCCACGAAGGGTCCAGGTTTCCAGCTAAGCCATGATCTTCTCTTTCAGGTCCGCTGTTCTGGCATTCAATGTACCAGTTGTTCTTGGAGGTTAGTACCCAATCACGGAGTGTGGGACGATGACATCTCCCCCGACCTGATGTCCTGGCTCCTCCTGGCAGTAGCAGTTGAGTTGTAGCTCATTGATCTCTAGTTGGAACACTGAGCTACGAGTTGTTTCGGTGTCAGTCTGGATGTTGGGCCCACATCCTCTTCATGTAACTCCTTCCACTGGGGTTACAGGAAGAGGATATGGGAGCTATATATGAAGACGATGGTGTTCATTCACACACACACACAAATATATCACATACGTAAGCTGTTTGGCACTGTCAGAGAAGATCTGACAAGTGTTTCATGGGTGTAAACCACAAACTCAACTCTGCTGCTCAACCCACAAATCCATTTTCCTTACAAATGTGGCTCCATTTAAGGGAAATAAGCAGGCTTTCCAACAGTATAAGATTTATTGTCATGTAAAAAGAAGAGATACTTACATAAAGTGGAGCTTTCTGTGGATTCAGTTTCATGGTGTCAGACACTGTGGGGGAAAGGACAAGGCAGAGATCTGAACATTCACTGTGCCAGAGGAAATGAGGGAATACACCAAAGCTACAACATAAAAATTCCTAAAAAGTGGGAAAACAGTGACCTGATGATGAAAATGGCAGGTGGCTTTTATGTGGGATGCACCAACTGTGAAATTCCGAGTCAGTACGATACATCAAATTTGGGCAATAATGATTTTGACTGTTTTTTTATTTAATTTTGCTTCTGTTTCATTTACGTTACATCACGACAAATCTGTACAACAACATATAACTTTTAATCTCTGAATTGGCCATCACAAACACCGCGTGACACAAAATGTGCACACGACGGTCAACAGATCAGCAGGGCCAATATCAGCTAATCCCGATTTTCAGACCATATTTTGGTGCATCCCTAGTTTTAATGTCAGTGTGTGAGAAATAAAGCCGTTATCACAACAAATGAACTCATCACTGGTAGCTGGAATTACTGAAAATACTAAAAAGATGATGAGCATAGTGTTAAACAGCACTGTGCCGTTAATCAAATAATAGCAAAACCATTATCAGCTGAACAATAATAACTGCAAGTGGCATCCATACAACCTCTAAGCTTTTTTTCTCACTTACAAAAAACAGATGACATTGTTGAGTCTATCTGCACAAGTCCACACAGGAACAATGACTGACTGTTATTATTCTGTGGAACATTACATCCGACGCACCTGTCACCCGTTCAGGTGTGCAGAGATTTTGAACTAGTTGTTAAAATCAACACAGCAAAACTGAATTTTAATGTTCAAATTAAAGAGCAGAAACCTCTCTGCCAGGCACATGGATTATAAAAAGTTATTGCACAAAAGGTATGAAAGATCTTCTGTATCTGTTCTTGTAGCAGTGATGCTAAATCAGTCTGTTAGAAAAAAGAAAAATATTGCAAATGACAATTGTAGCAGAATCATTATTTAATATCCAGTGTGCAGTTTGTGAAAGAAATATTCAGGAACCACAGGGGGACTACAGTCTGAAGATTGTTGAACTTAACAGTATTTGCAAAAGATACTTTAATTAAAATGAAATGAATTAATTTGCACAGTATTGTTACACTTGCAGATACATGGGATGAAATCTGCTACAACTTTGTGATTCCATCATGTCAATATGGACCAAAATGGACAAATACGTTTAAACATTAAAGGTTACCGCCCCATAGCCTAATAAAGGAGATGTAGAAATCACTTTAGTCTGATGGCAGATCAAACTGAAATTAACTGTATTGACTGAACAGGTATTCTTGGTGTGTGTTCTGTGTTCTGGTAGCTGCAAATCCAGCAGTGTAAAGCAGACATGGCAGCAGATTAGAATCAGGTACACTGCTCAAAGAAAATAAAGGAACACCTTTTAATCAGAGTATATCATCAAGTCACTGAAACTTCTGGGATATTGATCTGGTCAGTTAAGTAACAGAGGGGCTTGTTAATCATTTTCAACTGCTTTGGTGTTAATGAACGTGTGCAATGTGCGCAAGGAGGAACAGGATGAGCACTGCAGAGCTACAAAATGACCTCCAGCAGCCACTGGTGTGAATGTCTGAGCAAACAATCAGAAACAGACTTCATGAGAGTGGCCTGAGGGCCCGACGTCCTCCACTTGGCCCTGTGCTCATTGCCTGGCACGGTGGAGCCCGACTGGCATTAGCCATAGAATACCAGGATTGGTATGTGCTTTTTACAGGTTAGGCAGCGGCACCCTGACTGCCATCAGGTATCAGGATGAAATCCTTGGACCCACTGTCAGACCCTACGCTGGTGCAGTGGGTCCTGGGTTCCTTCTGGTGCACGGCCTCATTATTCAGTATTCAGATACTGCCCAGTGCATTAAACAAACAGTGGATTTGTAAGAAGCGGTCTGTATAACCAGCTTCCTGTTCAAATCTGACATGTCACCAAGACACAAAGCTGCATTCAGCTCTCATATATGCACTGATGTGGTCATCCCTCTCACAGGCAGAAAAAGTCAGAAGGAAACTGGGGAGCCCTTACAAGTTGTTCTTACACACTCAAACACAGACTCAGACACGCACACACACACGGTATAACAGATACTTGGCTTTTAGAGCCTCTCATTCGTGAATTAGTGGGAGTTTTTTTACTTAACAAAGCTGTAAAGAATCCCGCTGACTACTCTGTCATAACATCGTTACAGTCTGAAATCAGACGTTTCGCCCGTTTAGCTCGGAGTCTTTTTGTTACTGACTGGCCACAAAGGCCCAGTTCTGTTTAAAGGATTTTTAGCATCCTGATAAAGCTTTAAATTGAGTTTCATCACAACTGTTCCCAACTTCAGAGACTTGCAGTGAAACTGCAAGATAAATAAAAAACTGCAGTGGGATGTTTGATATTTATTTATTTAGTCATCACAGATTACACAGACAGTGCAAAGGCTGAAGCAACATTTACATGCTTGTGTTCTTATTGAGGCTTCTGAGCTGAACGCTGATTCATGCTTTCCACATCTGCCACCTGATTAACTCACTTTTGCTAAGTCAATTTTAAATAGATACCGAGGAAATCAAATGATAGCTGTGTGTGTTCTCTATACAAAAGAAGCCAGCATCTTGTGACCTGTGAGTCAATCTTAGACTTATATTGTGGATTAGTGGGTGAGGAGGCCCATTCAGTATAAACCAGATCCTCTTGTCTCTCTGTCTGCAAAGATAATCCTGACCCTCCTGTGAACGTAAGTATGTGTTGTGTAGATGTGTGTGTACATTTATGTGTGTGTGTGTGTGTGCCTGCTTAGCCACCCATCTCTCTCGTCCCACAGCAGGGGGTAATTAGACATCAATCTGTTTACAAACCCAGTGACAGGCAGCATAGCCTCTAAAGAGCAACAAAGAGTAATGAAAAATAATGTGAAAATCTATTTTTAAAAAAGGAGCAGTGACGCTCACTGCTGCTTCATACTTACAAATGCTGCTCAAGAAAGTAAAGGACCACTTTGAAAACACATCAGATCCTGTTGGATATCTATACTGATATGGACTGGGTAATGCAGGGGTCGGCAACCCCAGGCCTCGAGGGCCGGTGTCCTGCAGGTTTTAGATGTGTCCCTGAATCAAATGGCTGAATTATCTCCTCAGTATGCAGTCAAGTTCTCCAGAGTCCTGCTAATGGCTTCCATATTTGACTCAGGTGTGTTGGATCAGGAACACATCTAAAACCTGCAGGACACTGGCCCTTGAGACCTGGAGTTGCCCAACCCTGGAGTAATGTGTCAGGAATGAATGGATGCCACATTGTTTAATGGAAATAAAATTATCAACCTGCTGAGGGCTGAATTCACCCCAAAAATCAAAGTGAAAAAATTATGTGGACGGCTAGGCGCACTCTCCTCTCCCCCTTCTTGTAGATGGAAATCACCACCCCAGTCTGCCAATCCAGGGGCACTGCCCCAGATCTCCACATGATGCTGCAGAGGCGTGTCAACCAAGACCGCCCTACAACAGCCAGAGCCTTCAGGAACTCAGGGTGAATCACATCCACCCCAGGGGCCCTGCCGCCAAAGAGTTGTTTAACTACCTCAGTGACCTCAGCCCCAGTGATGGGACAGTCATCTCCTTCATCCCCAGACTTTGCTTCCTCTACATAAGGCGTGTCAGTGGGATTAAGGAGGTCCTCGAAGTTTTCTTGCCACTGTCCGACTATATCCTCAGTTGAAATCAGCAGCACACCACCTACACTATACACCGTGTGAGTGCAGCACTGCTTTATCCTCCTGAATTGCCTGACAGTTTCCCAGAATCCCTTTGAGGTTGTCTGAAAGTATTTTTCCATGGCCTTGCTGAACTCCACCCACACCCACACACACAAGTTTTTACTTCAGCCAGCGCCTGAGCTGCATTCTGCTTGGCTTGCTGGCACCCATCAGCTCCTCTGAAGTTGCATAGGCTAACCAAGCCCCAACACAACAGGCACCAAACACCTTGCAGCCACAGCTCTGTGCAGCAGGGTGAACAACGGAGGTGCGGAACATGGTCCATTCAGATTCAATATCTCAACCTCCCTTGGAATGCTGTGGAAGTTCTCCTGGAGTTGGGAGTTGAAGATCTCACAGACTGGGGTCTCTGCTAGGCATTTTCAATGGATCCTCACTATACGTTTTGGTGCCCCAGTCCACAAAATACCAGAATACCAGGTGCACCAGGTCTATCGAGCATCCTCCCTCACCACCTGATCCATCACCAGGTGGTGATCAGTTAAAAGCTCATCTACTCTCTTCACCTGAGTGTCCAGAACATACGGCCACAGATGTGATGATACAATTACAAAATGGATCATCGACCTGCGACCTAGAGTGTCCTTGTGCCACGTGCACCTATGGGCAACCTTATGTTGTTAGACCCTAAGGATTAAGAATGGGACGTCACTCAAGTTTATATGCGTGTGAAGGCAGATGAGCAAATACTTTTGGCAATGTAGTGTAGAAAAAATTTAAAGGGTGGCCAAAATAACAATCTCGTATCTTGTAAAAAAAAAAAAAAAGATGGAATGCACTGGGCAGCTCAGCAACTGACAAAGAACTGGAAGAACCTGTGATTATCCAACTAAATTGGATATTCACAGAATTCTTTTCTTGGTTAAGAAAAGCCCTTCACAACATCTAGCCAAGTTAAAAACAGTCTCATGGAGCTAGCCTTTTCATTGACAAAGTCTGCAATCAAGAGATGCATCCATGAACATGAACACAAATGGTTTACAACAAGGTTAAACCACTGGTTACACTTAAGAACAAGAAGGCCAGACTAGACTTTGTTTGCCCAGTTCTAAAAAAAAAAATAAATCATTTGACAGATGAAATTAAAAGTATGGAGAGGGAGAGAAGCACCTCATGAATACCACATTATATGTCCAACATGGTGGAGCACGGTGGAGCATGGGCATGTATGGCTGCCAGTGGAACTTGATGATGTGACTTTTAGAACTTTTAGAAATTAGGGGAAATGGCTGCAATTCCCAAATGTTAATGTGCTACTTTGGTTAAATTCCTTGAATTGAAACTGAAAGTCTGCACTTCAATCACATCATGACTGTTTGATCTAAAAATCACTGAGCTGGTGCACACAGGCAAAATTACAAGTTATCATTTTAACCATTCAGATGTCTAAGTTTAATCACGTCATGTTTTTTTTACCTTGCATAAGTATAAACAAAAATAATAGAAAGAAAAATCAACATAAATAACATATAAATAATACAAATAGTAAAAGAGCTGTGCTGAGAAAGCATTTGTTTCTGTCCTGACCTTTCAGACATTGGATCTTTGGACCTCATTTGGAGCACTCATGGCTTTTTTGGTCAGCATGGTTTTTATTCTGTGTTCAATAAATTAAAATTTTCCATCCATCCATCCATTCTCTTCCGCTTATCCGAGGCCGGGCCGCGGGGGCAGGAGCCTAAGCAGAGAAGCCCAGGCTTCCCTCTCCTCAGCCACCGCCTCCAGCTCATCCGGGGGGGACCCCAAGACGTTCCCAGGCCAGCCGAGAGATATAATCTCTCCAGCGTTTCCTGCGTCTGCCGCGGGGCCTCCTCCCGGTGGGACATGCCCGGAACACCTCACCCAAGAGGCGGCCAGGAGGCATCCTAATCAGATGCCCGAGCCACCTCAACTG
>JASGAU010000973.1:0-13972 GCA_030220045.1 Australoheros facetus
TTTAAAAAGCAATAATTGTACAAGAAATAGTTTTTAATAGTATTTAACTTTATACAAAAAGCATTAAACAGAAAAACAAACTGTCTTTAAAACTGCACTAACTCTCGCATGCTTTAAGGAGCAAATTCAGGCTGTTTGAGTTTCATTAGGCTGTCTCTTTATGTAATCCCAGATAGACTTGACTTTGAGATCAGGGCTCTGTGGGGGCCTGACCATCTGTTGTGGGTCTCCTTGTTTGTCTTGACACTGAAGATAGTTCTTTACAACTCTGGCTGTGTCTTTGGACACATTATTTGTCATCCTGCAGAGTGGAGCTTAGGACAGATCAGACGCTTCCCTGATGGAAAAGAACCAAAATATTTAGAGTGTCTAAACTTCCCAGTCATCGATTAAAACTGTGTTAGTAATTGGAAGCAAGAGAACAGCATACATATTAAAAAAAAAGATTTGGATAGTCCTTTAGGGATCTATTCTATGGAAAATATGGCTTATAGTTTGTTGACAGAAGCTTCTTTTTAATGTTTGATGAAGCTGGTGAGCCTCCAGACTTGTATAAGGGCGAGATGCAGGCTGCCTGTGTTCAAACAGTGAGCAGTAACAGCATTCAAATAATGTTGGCTGCACACATATTTCCCAGCAGACCCCAAACCCAAGTAATCATTTATGACTCAGTTGCAGAGTTTGCAGCTTTCCATTGTTGTTTTTGTTTCCTTGTGGATGACACGAACTCAGCTTTCTCATATGAACCGCAGAGTCGAGTGTTTTTCTGTAAGCCACTCCTCTGAGGTGATGCAGAATTTCCTCTGGGCAGCCACCTACTAAACCTTTCCGGAAAATGTTCTGGCATCCTGGAGACGACCTTCCCCTGCACCTTTCAATTTTTGTTTAGAGAGGATGTTGTAGAGCTCGGCTAGTGGCTGCAGACAAACACATGTAAACTGGACTAATGGTTTGTGTTACTCTGATGTAACAAGGCTTCTTTTATCTGTGCGTCCTGCAGTGAACGTGGTGGAGGCTTTGCAGGAGTTTTGGCAGATGAAGCTGACCAGAGGAGCCGACCTGCGGAACGGAGCCCTCGTTGTTTATGAAATGGTCCCATCCAACAGCCCTCCATATGTTTGCTATGTTAGCCTTCCAGGCGGCAGCTGCTTTGGAAGTTTCCAGGTACAGTATCTGCGTTCTGTGAGCACAATTATCATGAAACATACAGTACCGTCTTGAGCCAACCCTCAGTTCTTTACATTTAGCTTCCAAGGAGCCAGACTTTCTGGTGGTCTTAAACATTGGCTCATTTTCAGTCCAGTCCTTGGACCCGATCATTTTCAGAAGAATTTTTTTGTTTGTTTATTCAGTCATTCAGTCCATACTACACAATAACTGGACTGAAAAATCATTGGCAACAGGTCTGATGGAGTGGTGACGTATGGAGGAGGTCAGGAGAGAGGTACAACAGTGAGTGTCTACAGCCATCTGTAAAACATGGTGGAGGTTTTGTCATGATTTGGGGCTGCGTTTCAGTCAGTGGTGTTGCAGATTTTGTCAAAATTAATGGAATTATGAATGCGGAAAGGTGCCATCAGATTTTGATCCATCATGCAATACCATCTGGAAAGTATCTGATTGGCAACAGCTTTACTTTTGAGTATGACAATGATCCTAAACACACTGCCAATGCAATAAAAGCTTACCTGGATATAAAAACACACACTATGAAACACTATCAGTCATGGATTGACCTCAACATTATTGAAGCGGTGTCGGATCGTATTGACCGAGAAGAGAAGAAAAGGCAGCCAATATCCAAAGAAGAGCTTTGAATGTCCTTCAAGAAGTCTGGAAAACTATTTCTGAAGCCTGCTTGAAGAAATTCTAAGAAAGCTGCCCAAAATAGTTCAGATTGTGTTGAAGAATAAAGGTGTCATACTAAATATTGACTTTCAAGTTTGTTAGAATTGTACAAACTCTGTTTTTCCTTGAAGACTGTATTTCGCTGTACCTATTTACATTTTCCTAGCACAATATAAAGAAATACTTGGTGGCTTGAGACTTTTGCACATTATGATAAAAATGTGCCATTGTCTTTGATTGGACAACAGTGAATGTGTTGTGGTTTGGAGAGAGGCTTTATTCTGTTGCAAGCATTTCTGCAACCACAAGATCAAATATGGATGCAAGCTCAAAACCACAGAGTCATTTAAAGATTGCCTGAGCTGTTGTTGGCCTTTTGACTGTTTTTCTGTGTTTCTGTCCATTCATACATGTTCTCTTTGCTGTTTGACAGTTCTGTCCCACAAAGGCAGAGGCAAGACGCAGCGCTGCCAAAATCGCCCTGATGAACTCTGTTTTTAACGAACATCCCTCGCGTCGAATTACAGACGACTTCATTGAGAAGAGCGTGAATGAGGCGCTGGCCTCCTTCAATGTAAGTTTAATAACCAAAGTTGTGTTTATATGACTGTCAGTCAGCAACACAGGTCAATTTTTGCGGTTTTTGGCAACATGCACATCGATATTTGACATATAGTAAATGTTATGAAAGTGTACACAATGAGTACAAATAAGTGATGCTTTTGAAAAGAAAATGAAGGAAAATTACACTGCATTGGATTGACTCACAAACACACACACAAGTGCCAAATATGTGTAGAAACATACAAGTAAGTAGCATATGTGAGGCCGAGCTGTTGCTGACTGCCATTAACTGCTTGTCGATGCTCACAGGGAAACAGAGAAGAGGCTGACAATCCCAACACAGGGATCGGGGCGTTTCGCTTCATGCTTGAGTCCAACAAAGGGAAGTCCATGCTGGAGTTTCAGGTGTGTGTTTTAAGTAGCTTTTTTCTTTATATTTATGCATGTAATATCACTGACAAGGTGTGAGCTCAACCTTTATGAATATGCCTATATACAAAACACATATTCATAAAGGTAGCAATTTTATGTGTAAATGTTCATTCAGAAGTGATAATATACAGTTAGTTTGGCCCCACAATGCTGAATTACTGGTCTCTTGTTCTTGGTCTTGCTTGTGTTTGTCTTCCAGGAGCTGATGACTGTGTTCCAGCTGCTGCACTGGAATGGAAGCCTCAAAGCCATGAGAGAACGGCAGTGTTCCCGACAGGTACTGGATGAAATCGAAGCCCTCTAAAAAAAATAGCTTCATTTAAGCCAATATAGTCATTTTTAATGAACAAATTTCACACTGATCAGCCTCAAAATTAAAACCACTGACAGGTGAGGTGAAAAACAGTGCAATGTCATGCTGGGAAACACAAAGCACCCACCTTAACATTGCGCCGCACCACAATGCAAAATCTGCACAGGAACAGCTTGAGGAACCCAACAAAGAGCTCAAATTCCCCCTATTCCACTCCAATCAAGAAGTCCCGGGACACGACAGAACAATCTTAGTCAGTCAAGGCCCCACCCAGCACTCCACAGGACCAAAACGATCCACAGCCAGTGTCCCAGTGCCAGACACCAAAGCGCACCCCCAGAAGTCCTGTGTCCACGCCCAGTTTTGGTGACCAACACAAAATTAGGTGGTTTTAATGCTGTGGCCGATCAGGCATTTTTCTATGTGAAAGGGCTGTTCTAGATAAATTCATACCATGACATGACTCACCACGACTTGTAGCAGTGTTTGAGTGCACAGATTAGTTGAAAAAAAGGAACAACAAACAAGGTCTTTCTAAATGAGAACATGCTACCTACAAGATGAGATAAGCTTTACACTTGGGAAGTATCCAAGGGACAGCTATTCTAATCTGAAAACAGATCACATGCACATATACAGAATTAAAACTTTAACTAGCTTTTTAAGCAGTCAGAGATTTGTTCACAAGATGACCATATAAAGGATTTCTTTGCATTTATTATTCTCATTTAGATGCTCTTTGTGACATCATATAGAGCCAAGAGCAGAAAGAAATTGCCTGCACATACTTTGTTCTGTTTTTAATTAAAATTATGGACATTTTTATTATGAGCATCTACACTGCAACACTGTATACAGAATTGTGCAAAAGTCTTGAACCACTCCTTATTTCTTTATGTTAAGGAACCAGACTTTTTATTTTTTAACGTGATCTTGAGCAATAGTTTTCCAGGCTTTCTGAAGGTCTTTCAAAGTTTTTCTTTGGATGTTGGCTGCTTCTTCACTTACTTTCAGTCCAGTACTTGTACCTGACCATTTTCAGAGGAATGTGTTTCAGTCTGTTAAGCCACTGAACACTGACCTATGAATCATTCAAGCATAGAAAAGGCACCAAACACAATGGATGAACCAGTGTTGTGTCTACACTTAAACAACTTAGCAAAGAACAAATTGAATCTTTCTGCACTTTGTTACTAGCAGCCTGTCACACATAATTTATTCAAGTGTCTTTGGATAAAGCTATGAAAAATGCTGAACGTAACACAGTTTAACAGATGTAAAACAGCATTTTTATAACAGCAAAGTGAATCCCAAAGAGCCTTTAGCTAAAAACTTGGCATATCTTTGTAGCAAAAGAAGATGTGTCAGGCCTGAAAAATTATCAACAGCAGATGAGCAGTATCTGAAAATCCAGCAAAGACCTGACAGAACCTCAGAGATGCATCTGGACCATCAGTTGATCCATCTACTGTTCACTGAAGCCTCATCAGAAATGGTCTCAGTGGAAACGTGGCTGTCAAGACGCTATTCTTAAGGAAGTAAAACAGGGGGGAAAGGCTGAAGTATGCCAAATTACACAAGAACTGGACTGAAAATCTTTGGCAACAGGTCTGATGGAGTGATGAATCCAAATTTGAAATTTTTGGTTCAAATCGTCAGTACAGAACAGGTCAGGGGAGAGATAAAGCAGTGAGTGTCTACAGCCTTATCGTCTTGGTTGGATCATTTACAGACAGTGGCTCCAGTCAGTGATGAAGTCTCACTAGATTGAACTGGCACAAAATGCTGATAACTGAGGGAATATCTAATCAAGGTTGTTTTCCACTATCAAATACTTAGCTGTGACTATGACTTTATGGCTGAACTTGCAGGAGGTGCTGGCTCACTACTCCCATCGGGCTCTGGATGACGACATGCGCACTCAGATGGCCGCTGACTGGGTGAACCGAGAACAGAGCATAGCGGGCACCATCGCGCAGGAGCTGGCCACAACAGAGCGAGAACTAGAGGACGCCAGGCTGGCGGGCAGAGAACTGCGTTTTTACAAAGAGAAGAAGGACATCCTGATGTTAGCTGTGGGTCAGCTCAGTGCAGCCAACACCGCCACGCTGCCCTCGCACTAAACCTGTCGTCCAATGTGGAAACATGCCTTCACACTCCGTAGGATTCCTGGTAACAGTATTGATCACTTCACAGATGACTTCTCAGAACTTTAAGGTTTTGTTTTGTTTTGAGGACCAGGTAATCAAGCCTTGACTTACAGTATGCACATCTTGTCCATAAAACAAATACTACCCGCTATAGCCGTTACCTCTTTGTGCCTAGTAAATACAGCATAGCAGTGCTTTTTTTTTTTTTCTAGATGCCTGTAAAAGTGCTCGGCATTCTACCTGACTGGGATTTACATGTTTGTTTGTTTGTTTTTTCATTACTTCATACTGTACTTACTCGAAGTAAACCTACGGAGACAAAGCCTTCTATGATTGAGTGAATGTACGGGGCATAAAATGACCCACCAGACCAAACGCTCCTGAGGCATGGTTCACGTGTTTCTTTTCGGCTTTGGTTCATTTTGCTTGCTAATAGTACTCGGGATGATAAGATGCCAAAATGTATTGATGAAGCAAGAAGTCTGTGTCTGTTAATAAGTAAAGCACAGGAACAGAAGTCACCCCATTCAGCAAAAGAAATAAAATAAATAAATCACCAATGAAGGGGATAAAAGATCCCACCTAATATCACCGGTTTTCTGTAATGGGTGTACAACCTTGTGCTGCAGGTCCTCAAATATTACTAGAATTCCAGTAAGCACAGAAACACACTTATTGGCTCATGTTATAATAATTTGTGTGTTCTTTGCAGAAAAAAAAAAGAAAAATGTCAGGTAATTGACATTTTTGACAACTCTGACTGAAGCTCAGGTTTAAAAAAAAAAAATCAAATATTAAACCACCCTAGTCTGTTTTACTTTTGTTTTTGTTTCTTTGCAAAGACTTTTGGCTTTTTTTAAGCTTCAATGTTTGCTTGGTTACGATGACACTAGCCGAATGTATATTTTTAATGCGCTATCAAATAAAGGGCCTGCAAAGCAACACAACTTAAACTACAAAATTGCTCTTGTGATACAGATTGTGTTTGTCAGCTACAGGAGTTCAAAAAGGTCAGTGTTTGTTAGGACTTAAATGTAGGTCTCAGCAGTTACAATATGGAGGCCAGAAAATGAGTTTGGCTTTTTTTCTTTTTTTTTTTTAAAGCTGAACCATCGGTTTTGAGTCATTGCAGTTAAAACAGTGCCAGCTTCTGTGGTCTAAGTTTTCTGTTTTTTGAGATACTGGAAGCAGAAATTGGGTTTTGGCAGTGTTGTTATGTCTACATGCCAAAAAAATGTAATATAACAGGCATTTATTACCTTTTTTTTACTGTAAATGTCATAACTTTATATTTGTCCGTCTTTATAAAATGCATTTTTATACATTGTAGGGATAAAGGCGTTTTAACAAGCAGCATTAAAAAGACCCCGCGTAACCAGAGTCTTAATTGATGTGATATGGCTCTTTTGGAGGTAATGAAAGTCAAACAGCAGGAGGGCTCATTCTCGATGCTGAATGCTGGATTGTTAGCAGCAGAAACTGATTACCGTACACAGAATATAAAGAGATGACGAATAAAGAAAAAAGTGCAGGAAGAGCTTTATTATTCAGTTGCTATAACTCTTCTCTGGAGTCATTGTGCCTTTATGAAAATTGGTAGCTGGCAGTGTTTGGACGGTTGTCTTTACACGTGCAGCTAATTTCTTACTGTTACAGCATTTTAAAGGAATAGTTCAACATTTGGGGGGAATTTGAATGGAGAATTAGACTGACGTACGCATGGCGGTCTGGTAAATATGAAGCTAAACGCAGCAGTCTCAGCTTAGAGTAGCATAAAGACTGAAAACAGATGGAAACAAGTTCCCAGTCAGCCCGAAAGTAACAAAATCTGCCAAACTAGTTGACAGACTATGTCTTTTTTGTATAATGCATACGGAAACACAAGTGTAAAAGTGACATTTCACAGTTGTGTAGAGGATTATGTGCTATTTCTTGATCTGAATCACAGACTGTATATGAAAGGTGGCCGAAACTTCTCTGTGTAAAAAGTCAAGCCAATGCAGAAGTGCCTTCCATCTACATTCTCTCTAATCGTCAGCACGGGCGACTCCTCTGGCTGCAAAGAGAAGTAAAGAAATGATTGACCTCAGTGATTACTTTCCTTATGTGTTTATGGTTTTATTTGCTAGTTTCAAGTCCTTTTTAACGTACAGCATGAAGTCTGCTCATAAATTATGATCTCATGTCGACTATGATACAAGATGAAACAGGGTGTGCCCTCCTCCTGTTGTGGAGGGCTGCACCATTAAGCTGAATTCAAATCTGCTCAATATTAATCTTATCTCTTTATAAGCTTTGTGGGTGTAGCCCTCCACAAAAGTCCCAGTTTCTCATGTGGCCCCTGTGGGAGAATTAATTGCCCACCTCTGCTTTAGAGTGTCACTACTGTGTTACTGATGAGTCATTACTATATAAGTGTCCCTCAGTTTCTCAGTCAGATACACCACTTGTTTGTCATGTCTGGTATCAAGAAGGTCCAAAATGCCAAACATGAGGCTTCCAACCAATGGGTGATGACACGGTGGCTACATCCATCTTTTATATACAGTTGATTGTCTGAAGCAGTAGCTTAATGGAGTCTGAGCTGGTTAATACGTCTAGTATCTGCAGAGTGGTTTCAGCCTTTTTGTTCATGTCAAATTATGAAAGAATTTCCTTTAATTTGTTACATGCCGTTAGATTACGAAGGATGTATTTAAACTTACTACCTTTGGTATAAATTTATAAACATTATATACTGTTTTTGTTTTTTTTTGGGTTTTTTGGTGCTCACTTTGCAAAGTATGTGCTTAGCACTAGTATGAAAATGTTTGGTCGGTAAAGACCTTGCAATTCGCTTCAGTAAATAATACAAAGTTAAAACTGATTGAAAACGTCAACCTAATATATCGACGTTAAGATCTTTTCTAAACAGCCTCCCAGGATTTCATCTGCAAAAATGCTGAGTGATTCTATCGTCCCATTAATAAATTAAGAAACGTAAATGTGATTAATGAGGAGAACTCAACCAGTGTTTAAATGCCCTGCGTAACAGGAAAGAGGCTGCAGATCTTGAATCGTGTGTTTCTTCTAATTTAGATGCTCAGCCTTTTTGATTGTTTGTTTGTTTGTTTTAGCCATAAGCCGTTAATCTCAGAGCTCCTATTGTAAAAATGCCTTTGACCTTTCTTTGTTATCATTATAAATGAAGTTTAAAAAAACAAAAACAGGATATTCCTTTGCTATCCATTTACTAAAGAAAACACTTTTGGCTCTTCATGTTTTTTGGCTTTGATACATGATGTGTTGATTAAGTTCTGTTTTTATATGTTTCATATTCTATACAGTATTGTTTTATAAGAGTGTTTCTCGAGGTCCTTACTGTTTGTATTTTCTATGAGCATTTTGTATTCCATGTTTATACTTTTAGTAGATTTATATGTATATGTAATAAATTTGCTGTTACAAATGTTATTACTGTGTGGAGTCACTTGTTTTCCATGTTTACAAACTGAACTGAATATCAAGGCCACATACACAGTGGTAATAATTTAATAGTATAAATTAATGAAAAGACATATTTCAGATGTTTAGAATGAAAAACACAGCTGTCATTCACTTAATTTCTTTTTAAATTACACAATAGCTTTCCTTTCAAATGCCACAGTAAGGTATAGTAAATATAACCAACAGTCTTAAAATATATTTTAGGCTTCATAGCACTGTTTCTGATAAAACCCAGTCAGTTTGAGTCTGCAAATTAAAATTACAGAGATACTGGTGAGGAACAGACTAATTGCCTGTTACCTCTCTATTAACAATTGTAATAGACTAATTACCTCTACTACCTCAGACCATTAAAGGACCTCAAACTCTCATCCAGGGTGCTCAGGATCTTGAGTGAGAGCATCACTACCTGGATGGGGAGCTGGATCCGTGAGGACTGCTTGGCCCTCAGGAGGGTAGTTCATTCTACCGAGAGAACCACTAAGTCCAAGCTCCCGAATCTGCAGGACATTTACATCAAATGATTCAGACCTAAAGCCAGGAGGATCGCAGGGGACCCGAATGACAACAGACTGGCTTCCAGGATTGAAAGAATGAGAAGGAGCTTCTGCCCTCAAGCCATCAGTCTGCTAAATGAGACTACAACTTAAGACAACCCCACCCACTACCTACCCACTACTGAGCTACCCAACATTCACCCCTGGACTATGCTTGAGCTACTAGTTAATTATGTTTGCTGTTATTCAATAATAATAAATAAATACAAATAAAAAGTGGATTCTTCTGGAATTCTTTTCTATTTGTGTCTTCTTCTTTGCTTGTACAGCTGTTCTGGTACATAAGGATTTCACTGCACATTACACTTGTATAATTGTCTACGTGAAAAATAAACTTTAAACTAATTTTTAAAAACAGTAATAAGCAAACCACCTGTATTTATTGAGAAGTTTTTCTGGTAAATTGTGTCCAGAAGCAATAAAATAATCATCCCATTCTAGTTAGAATGAGATCGTTTTTCACATTATGTGCTCGAAAATATAATATTATACCAGACATTTTATTTTATTTTATTTTATACTTCCGGCACATAGCGGCGGAAGAGGTGGGACTTCTCTGTGCAGCGTTTCCCCTGCGTTGGTCATTCAATATGGCAGCGGGACCAATTTCAGAAAGAAATCAAGGTACGTTCATCATTAAACTGTCTGCTTTGTTTCGTTGCACTCCGAAATTATAAATGTTGGGGTACATTTCACTAAAAGCTGCTCACATATGTTTGCTGACGGCCTCGTTTAGACAGCAGTCTGGTAAACAACAGGCGGATCACATGGAAATACTGCGATGCCATTAGCTTAGCATTTCCTCGATTTTGCTTTTCATTCAGATTTTTATTCCTTTTACTTGCCGGCTGCTTATGAAAGCCAAAGTACAGCGTTGTTTTTTTGTGTTGTTTTGAAGTGTGGTTGTTGTAAGCAAATTAAAAGCAGACTTAACGTTACAGCGAAAGGTAGCCGATAAAGCTAACAACATAGCTAGTAGTAGCTTCATCCGGTAGTCACGTCAAAGAAATAAAACTAAATTGTTTCTTATTGTGCCGATTTTACACGCGGCAGGTGCGGAGTATTTAATAATGTAGATATGGAGGATTGTAGATATTATTTTAGATCTAATCGCTAAACGTGTGGCTTTACTGAATATTGTGTGGCTTTACGTATGATAAATTGGAGGAGAGTGTGGAAAGCACTAATGGGTTTAAAGAAAGACACATTATTTAGACAACAAGAATTGTTGAACCAGGCTGCCATCCCACATCTAATCAAACTTTCCAGCACAGCGTAATGAAAAGTACCCATTACCTTAGAACTCACTCCAAACAATCTGAACCTATGAAGAAAATGGAGCCTTGGCGCTAATTTTTCACATAAAAAGCCGACATGTTCTTCCCATTTAAAAAAAAGTGTCCCTATAGGTGCCCAAATACTTTTACAAGTTAGCTTGTTACCACATTTTGCGATGCCTTTATTACACATTAATTTTGCAGTGAGATTTGAATACCCTTTATTGGGCAGATAACGCTCAGCATTGTCACTGTGTGAAAAATGCTGGAAAAAGACTGAAAATCGTATTTTCAGCGGGTAAACAGTATCAATTGGGCTGTAAAAATGATAAATCATTAATCACAGGTGACTAACTTGAAGAAGAGTTTAGAGTTTTACATTTAAATGATCTAAATAATTAAAACCCTGCAGTTGTGAAGCTACAATGAGTAAAAATTTGGTATCTATTATTCATGAAATACAGTAGCTCCATTGCCATAGTATAATTTTACTCAAGTTCATTGAAAAAGAAATGCTTTGATGATGCATTGGTAATTATGAGGTTTATTCTATCTTCATTTTGCAGACGCCACTGTGTATGTTGGTGGTTTGGATGAGAAAGTGTCTGAGCCGTTACTATGGGAGCTTTTCCTGCAGGCTGGTCCCGTGGTAAACACACACATGCCCAAGGACAGGGTCACAGGCCAACATCAAGGTGAGGGGAGGAGAGAAGAGAATAAAACCTCTTGAAGCATGTATTTCTGAAGGATCATCAGAAACAAACATGGCTGACTGTTTTTATTCCTTTTCCAGGCTATGGCTTTGTGGAGTTCCTCAGTGAAGAGGATGCTGACTATGCCATCAAAATCATGAATATGATAAAGCTCTATGGTAAACCAATCAGGGTTAATAAAGCCTCTGCACACAACAAAAATCTGGATGTTGGTGCTAACATCTTCATTGGTAACCTGGACCCAGAGATTGATGAGAAACTGCTCTACGACACATTTAGTGCCTTTGGTGTCATCCTCCAGACGCCAAAGATCATGAGAGACCCAGACACTGGCAACTCTAAGGGTTATGCTTTCATCAATTTTGCCAGCTTCGACGCATCAGATGCTGCCATTGAGGCCATGAACGGCCAGTATCTCTGTAACAGGCCCATCACAGTGTCGTACGCCTTCAAGAAAGATTCCAAAGGAGAGCGTCATGGCTCAGCTGCAGAGCGACTCCTGGCTGCGCAGAACCCTCTCTCCCAGGCAGACAGACCTCACCAGCTGTTTGCAGATGCTCCTCCACCACCAACGGCTCCAACGCCAGTTCTCACCACGCTGGGAGCTGCGATGTCCATCCCAGGTATGAGCAAATGACAGCTGTTAAATTGTTTTGAGTGTGTAAACACAAGTAATTTTTTTTGCATCGTTTTTTGGGTATTTGAACACTGATGCAGGGTATTACAGAATGTTTCAGCCAGTGATCAGTTAATGTGGAAAGATACTGTTTCCATAATAGATGATGATTTTAAGTCATTTTCTAACAAGCAGAATGGGGGTTTCTGGTACAATTTGATCTACTTCCAGGAGGAGGAAATAGAAGTCATCAAGCCAAAGTGGTGTGAGAATAAAGTTGTTCCTTATGAGTTTTGATCTCTTTTCATTTTATTCTCACAGAGAACCTACTGTAATTTAGTTTACAGTATACACTATATTGTCAAAAGTATTTCCTCATCTGCCTTCACACACATATGGACTTGAATGACATCCCATCCTTAATCCATATGGTTTAATGTGAAGTCAGCTGCAACAGCTTCAACCTTTCTGTGAGCACATTCCGCAAGGTTTCGGAGTCTGTTTATTGGAATTTTTGACCATTCTTCCCGAAGCACATTTGTGAAGTCATACACTGATTTTGGACTGCTGTAATTCATCCCGAAGGTTTTCTATCGGGTTGAGGTCAGGACTCTGCGCAGGCCAGTCAAGTTCTTCCACACCAAACTCACTCATCCACGTATTTATGGACCTTGCTTTGTGCACTTGTGTGCAGTGAGTCCAGTGGCGGCGTGCTTTACACCACTGCATCCGATGCTTTTGATTGTGCTTGGTAATGTAAGGCTTGAATGCAGATGCTTGGCCATAGAAACCCATTCCATGAAGCTCTCTACTCACTGTTCTTGAGCTAATCTGAAGGACACATGAAGTTTGGAGGTCTGTAGCGATTGACTCTGCAGAAAGTTGTTGACCTCTGTGCACTGTGTGCCTCAGCATCCACTGACCCCCCCACTTTGTGATTTTTGCGCGGCCTGCCACTTCGTGGATGAGTTGCTGGCATTCCCAATTTCTTCCATTTAGTTATAATAGCACTAACAGTTTGCTCTGTCAAACTATCAAAGTATATATGGCATCATTTAAACTTCATTTAGCAAAGCGTGGGTATGCCTTCTTTTGCACACATAACTGCTGTTGTTAAACAGATCCTGTTTGGAAATAGACAGGATATTAAATCTGCTGCTCATGCGGTGGCTCCTGTACACACATTGTGTACATTTTATTCCAAGAAGTAATAATTTTATTTGGCCACTTAAGGCTGTCATATGTGAAAATATGAAAAAGGTAGTGATGTAGTTGTGTTGGTGTGCTTCCTCTTGTACTTTGCTGTATAATCTGTAAACAGCAGCTGTCTGTGGTTAATGGTTATAGAGTAGTGATTGTTATGAGAGTAAATGCGTTTCCATCATCAGCATTAAGATGATGTAGGAAATGTGTCTGTGCTGCTCTGACTGATACTTCTTTAATCAGTAGATGATAAAGAGATTATTTTTAATTTAATCTTGATCAATGTGTGGAATAAAGTGGACGTGACAGCCAGAAAATTGGTCCGTTAATGAAGTTCTTCATAGATATTACATTAGCTACCATAAGCGGATCATCATAAGTCACGTTGCTCTGCTCAAATATGAAATTATGACTTACTTTACAAATACAACCTGTTTGCGTGCAGGCATGCCACCTCCTGGAGCTTTCCCCCCTGTTCCTCCCCCTGGATCAATGCCTCCAACAATGCCCCCTGCTATGTCCATACCACCAGTAGCTGTGACACCTGGCCCACAGGGTGGTGGCGGACCCCCACCTGGACCACCACCCTTCCCTCCTGGCAGTATGCATCCAGGTAAGGCTGCATTTATTTCTAAATTAGTTGCTAGTGGAAAGTAATGCAGTAGTATATTGTAAAAGTTTAGATATGTGTGATTGGGTGCTTTCTGTAGTTCTTGTACATACAGTGGTGTGAAAAAGTGTTTGCCCCCTTCCTCATTTCCTGTTTTTTTGCATGTTTGTCACACTTAAGTGTTTCGGAACATCAAACCAATT
>JASGAU010001121.1:0-17854 GCA_030220045.1 Australoheros facetus
GAGAGGAAGAGGCCTGGGCCAAGGTGGAATCGAACCCAGGCCTTCCAGATGGTATTCTAACTGTGAGGCAGCAGTGCTAACCACTGCGCCACCGTGCTGCGACTGTAAAGTTACTTACTTATATTGTTGAGGCATGCATATCAGGCATGATGGGTGCAAAGCTGTGTATTTCTCTTGCTCTTGCTTAGTGGTGAAAATGTACAAAACATTTGTTAGGAGTGTTCTTGGAAATTCCTCCTTTAAAAAAAGATGTGAGGAAAAGAATAGATTTGTTCTTCTATATCCATCCATCCACTGGAACCTGCCCCAGCTGCCACAGAGTGAGAGGCAGGGTACACCCTGGACAGGTTGCCAGTCCATACGGGGCTTTTCTTCTGTATTTGGAACCCAAAAGTTCTTAAGCTGTAAAAAGTGGACATTAAGATTTTATCATTCTGCATTTATTATACAACAAAACATGTCTGCTTCACACAGCAATTTCAAACTGTAAACTAAAGCAAAAGTGTATTATAATTTAATTGTGTGTCAGAAATCACTGATATTAAAGCAGAGGTTTTTTTTTTGTTCCAGTTCCTTTTTAATATTAACATGAATTCTTTTCCTTTATTGAAACCATTTTTGTTGTATTTGAAACCATATATCCAAACACTGAAACTATGACACATCTTTCCCAGATCTGGCATTTTAATCTTCTGCTGAGTCACTGAGCCCTCTGTTTCATTTGAGGTTCATTACCACTTTAAGAACAGCCACTTCAGTTTGCTTTTTAAGCAAGGATAAGACTCGGTTGTGAAGCCCACAAAGTGTATTTATTACCAGGCTTTGGAGCTTTGCGTGAACTGGAGCAGAATGATATTCTTTATGCCAGCAGTAGCCCCATTAGTGGGATGTCATCATCTTCCTGTATAACACAGACAAGTGTGTATGTGGAGGACTTGCCTGAGAACTTGTATACGACACACCAGCAGCCCAGCGGGAGACTCTGATAATGAATTTGTGTCTTGAAGCATATGAAGCCGAGCAGCAGGATGCAGCAACACACTTGATTTTTGACACTATTTATTTTTGCTCATATTTGCAGCACTCATCCTTGTTTGGGTTCATCTTTCCACTTCTGTAAAGGGTCTAATTAGTGGTTTCATAGTTAATAAATAAATCAGCTATAAGTGAAGAATTCCTTTGAAGGTATGTCTATTTAGCTTTGAAGAGCAGAGGAGTACATTTATTGATAACTTATGAATCATTTATTAAAAACGTTGTGGATCTTTTTTACTCTCCCAGTTGTTTAAGAATTATTATGCACATGTCTTTGGACTGTGGGAGGAAGCCAGAGTACCTAGAGGAAATCCACACATGCACAGTCCACAGAGGAAGACCTCAGCTAGGGTTCAAACCAGGAGCTTTCTTGTTGTGAGGCAACAGTACTAACCACAATACCACTGTTTCACCAAGTGTACTTCCTGTCTTGGCCTAGTATATAGGTTATATTACGACAGAGAGAGAGAGAGAGAGAGAGAGAGAGCGAGAAAGAGAGAGAGAGAGAGAAAGAGAGAGATGAGAAACCACAAAAGGGCGATCTGGTTGGTGGTTCGATTCCTGGCTGTTCCAGTCTGCATGCAAGCATCCTTGTTGCTTTCCAGTGTGCTCATCAGAGTGTGACTGTTAGACAGAAAGAACCAGTCCATTCACCATTAACTTTTGTATTTCACCAGTGTGTGATTATGTAATAAATCTGTGTGCCTCATCCTTTATCTTGTTCTATTTAAAAACAGAATTGCTCATCGATAACCCGATTCCCGACCTGTCTGTCCATCTTGGTAACAGTACTCTGCTCTCTCAGACCAGTGAAAATAGCTTCTGGGTCTTTAATAATTCATCCATCTGTAATGAAATCCAGGTGAGCCAGTGGCTGTCAGACACAGGATGGCCACTGTGAATATGGATGCACCTGTGAGTATATGTAGCATATTTTTAAAGGAGGGGTATAATTATATCAGAATAATACCGAATTTAAAGGAATGAAGACTGGCCTATCGGCGTATCTCATAATTTCTTTTTATTGATCTTTATATTTCAGGGAGTTGAAACAGTAAGAGTGGGAGTTGTACTTACAACAAACCCAGGTAAAGCTAGGACAAATATCGGTATGTTTGCGATTCTGTTGCTGGGGAATTATTTTAACTCCATTTTTAATGCACAGAAGGTAAAAAATGTGTTGTTGATGAAGAAGGACGTGGCATTTACTACAAACCAACAAATGATGAGGTAAAACCTTTGAATTCATATGCATACTTCAGAAAGCATTTGCTAATTTGCTCTCTAGAAGATCTCATCGCTCACATTTCTGTCTCTCAATCAGGATGCAAAGGCCTTCACATTTGACCAAGTCGTGACTGCTGACAGCATAGAGGTAGAAAACAGCTCCCGACCTTTTTCTGCTTCACTGCATATATTCACTACCTGATATTTTGATGGCTGGAACCTGAACGACTGACTCTAAATCTGCAGCGTTTCCACCCTGAGCTCCTGCAGCATCTCACTGAGTGCATATCCAGTGGGTATAATGGAACATTGCTGATATGTGGAGCCTTCACAGACACAGAAAGAGCTCTTGTTGACAACAGCCTCATCAGACAGGTGGAGCTCAAAAGGAAAACTGCACTTAATGCTTGCAGATTTTATGTTTTTTTTATATTTTTAATCATACTCTTGATTCTCTTCTAGGTCATGGCTAACCTGTTCAGCTGTATAGAGTCAAGAGAGGAAGATGAGTTATTCATCTCTGTGTCGTTTCTTCAGGTTTATCCTTCTATTCAGTGGCAGAGCCACAAAGCACAGTGGACACAATAAAACACACCATGGCAACCAATGTTTTTCAATGTCAGTTTTATCCAGATGGCAGTGCAGCGGATCTCTTGGGCCTCGACAAACAGACTCTACAACCTGTAACTCATCCAGTGCTTGGAAGGTGTGTTACACTTGCGCGTCCCGAAGATAAATGAAGACGTCACATAAAACATATACAAACTGAAACTGTACTGTATATGCTACAGATATATCTCATGCACTTTACTTTTCTCTCCCTCAGTCTCATAGGAGGTTTATGTGAGGTGTGTGTGCATTCAGCTGAAGAAGCCTATAATCTGTACAAAACATGCAGGGAGACACTGAGGACCAATGCAGGCTCCATTTCCAGCCGGTAGATCATTCAAAGCACAGTTTTCATAAACTCTAATCCATTTACAAAATTACTTTGGATGAATTCATTAAATTGGTTAATCATAATAAAGCCAAGTGCTTGAGTGATAACAGATTTATTTCTGGCTTTTACGATTGAGTTGTTCTGCATGTGTCAGACAGCTTACCCTTTTCCTGAAATCTCCTCATGAATTTGATGTTTATGGTGTTTATGTTGTGTGTTTCTCTCAGATGTAGTTCCCTGTTCACGCTGGCTGTTGAGTGGAAACTCCATCCACAAGAGGTGGAGTCAGATGTCTGCCGCAGCAGATTTCAGCTGTTCACCCTGGCAGGAGGAGCCAGTAGGACTGACCTCAGAGGGTCAGTGACATAGCCACTGAGATATCCATTACATGAGCAAGTGGGACTTAAAATGCCTACCAATGTTCCACTAACTGATAAAGCATTATTCTGATTGTGGTCATCCAGGAGTCACATTACATCATCTGGAAGAAGGCTTGGTACCACTTCTTTCCCCTCTGGGTGTCACAGCAGTTTTTTAAGAGATTTAAAAGTGTAGGCGCATCTCATAGGAGATTAGTATGAATTGCTATTTATGAAGAGCATCCATTTGTTTTTAATAGGAACAATTGCATTCTTGGATGGATTGTTGTAGTTGAGGAAACTACTGCTAATGCCTTTCTGAGTAGGTGTCTTCCTAATGAGCTAAAGAGCAAGAGTGATGGAGCCAAATATATACCGGTCAAAGGTTATACCTGTCCTATGGATCAGCTTCTTCTTCTTCTTCTTTTGGCTGCTCCCTTTAGGGGTCACCACAGTATATCATTTGCCCCCATTTCACCCTATCCTGTAGCATCCTCCTCTGTCACACCAATCCTCTGCATGTCCTTCTTCGCTACATCCACGAATCTTCTCTGTGGTCTTCCTCTTTTCATCCTGCTTGGCAGCTCCATCTTCAACATCCTTTGTCCAATATATTCAATATCCCTCCTCTGCACATATCCAACCCATCTCAGCTTTGCCTCTCTAACTTTGTCTACAAACTGTCCCTTTTATGTACTAATTTCTAATTTTATTCCTCTTCTCTCTAGAGCATACCTCCACCTCTCCAGCCCCCCTTCCACCTGCTCCCTACTCTCAATGCAGATCATAGTGTCGTCTGTCAACATCACAGTCCACAGAGACTCCTGCCTGACCTCATATGTCAGTCTGTTCATCACCATAACAAACAAGAAGCTTTATGACACTAATGTTATTTCACTCAGCAAACTAGCTTCAGATCTTGTTCATGCCTGTAAGGAAACATCTCCAACCCAACCGGGAATGAATCTAGACTCTGAGCCTACAGGTAGATGCTGGGGTGGGGGATGGCCTTTTGAAATATGTTCAGCAACAATGGCAGCAAAAAGCAACATAGCTTTTGGGGAAGCAGTGTGCACAGGAAGGCAGTGAAATTATGAGCAGTGAACTGACAGCTTATACCAGCATGATTAAAATGGTATTGGATATGCGAGGGAAGTATGCCATGTGAGCGCCGCAGTACACTAGAGTGATTGCCTGAAGTATCTTGCAGTCTTCACCTCATTAGTAACACATGTACTTTTCTTGCAGTGATGAGTCAGAATGTCTGCAGCTATATAGACCTGTTAATTCAAATCAACAGGGAGGACACCATTTGCCTCCTAAATGTAATATTTTTGTTATCATGTCGCTTAATGACCAGGAGCTTTATTCAAACTAAAAAACGTACATTTTACAACATAGTTTCTTATTTCGGTGTGCTACAGCGTGAACATAACACAAATAGCCTTTTCAATCTCACCATGTAATTTGGAATTGTTGGCTGGGCTCTCCCTTAGAGATGGGATGCAGAGCTCAGTCATTTGGGAGGAACTCAGCGTAGAGCTGCTACTCCTCCACATCAAAAAGTGCCAGTTGAGGTGGTTCAGATGCATCCTGCATGCCTCCTAGGTGAGGTGTTTCGAGCATGTCCTAGCAGGAGAAGGCCCTGGGGCAGACCCAGGACACTCTGGAACGATTATGTCTCTCGGCTGGTCTGTGAATGTCCTCTCGGATGAGTTGAAGTAGGTGGCCGGGGACAGGGAGGTCTGGGCATCTTTGCAACCAGAATCCAGATAAGCGGCAAAAAAAAGCATAGATGACTGGACGGCATATCCACTGTGTTTTGGTCTTGGTGGTGAAAGCTGATGTATATTTTTCAGAGTGAACCCACTGCTGAAGGTTCTGGACCAAATCCCAAATCCTGCTGCTAATATCAGCGTGGACCTCCTCCCAAATTTGCTTAATGATGCCTTAACAGGAAATAGCAAGACAGTCCTCATCTACTGCATTAACCCTCGAGGTACTGAGCCCAACCACATCAACGTGCATAGAAATAAATACGGGTGTTAAATTTATTAAACAAACCTAACCCTCCTGCTTTCAGGTCTTCTAGATAATGAGACATCATCTGCTTTACAATTGGCCCAGAAAGTGAGAAGTTGTACAACTAAGGCCACCATTACTCACTGGAGTCCAAGGGCAACTGAGCAAAAAATTCGTGACAACATCACTGATCTAAGAAGCGTGATAATGTCACAGGGGGAAAGCGAAGTTCACAGCATCTACAGGCTGGCCGAGCTCACTCAAAACCTGCTGGTAATTCCTAAAATCTGCCTCATGGAAAATAATGCTTTCACACCATGTGTGGTGAACATTTGGGTTTAGCTGAAAATGTTTCCTGTGATCTCCTCAACAGATGCTGAAAAATCAATCATGGGAGAAGAGAAGAGAGGAATCAGAGAAGATAAAAGTGAAAATAAAGGTTTACACCAGAATTGCTTACATTTATTCACAAGTGCAGTGCAGCAAAAAATATAACACAAAGTGTTTTCAACATAACAAAATGAGCTCCATGTTTTATAATATCTGGCAGACTTGCAAGACCTCAAATAGCAATTTGCTGTTTTCTGGGGATCCTCACACCAGCAACAGACAGGGCACAGGCACAATGAAATATCTGCAGGACCAGCTGAGACACGAAATGGAGGAACATATTAGAGGTAAAATGCTCTGATTCAAAAGTCATAGTTCCACATGGCCAACCATAACTAGTGTATTCGGTGTGTTTCTAATATTCACAGAAGGCAGAGGGAATGTAGAAAAAGTCCAGGAGAGAGTAACGAGAATCCAGCAGCTAAAGGAGGCTCTCCGGGAGGAGACACTAAAGAGTGGAGCCGTAACTGGGAATTCTCCTCTCTGTCAACAAGTAATGCACATTATTTGGCACCACAAACGCTGAATGATTACAGATAATTTAGAAAATACTCAGACCCCTTCACCCTCTGTTGTAGATGGGAAATATAGCCCCACATCTACTGCAGTGAAACACCCACATAGCATGATGCTGCCATTGAAATGCTTTAACTTGGGGATGATAATAGCAGGCAATTGGTGTTAGTTTTTTCTCTCTTCTGAACCAAGTCCTTTCAGTATGGATTAGTGAGCTCCAAGCATGTTAGTGTTTGTCTTTTATGCAAGACCGGCTTCCAGTCTCTACAGGCCCGATGATGGAGTGAAGCTGACCTTGAGCTCAGTTTGGCCGGAACAGCATCTAATGGAAGTTTTAAACTTGGCTCCTGGTAACAGTCAAAGCTTTAGAAAATGGTCTACACTTGTGCCCTGATCGATACAACTCTACAGCGGATCTCTTGGACTTTTAGGTTTCAACCCCTTCATCCAGATTCAGTTTTCTGACAACACATTAAAATGTGCAAGAGCAAAAGGGGTTTGGGTATTTTCCAAAACCTTACATGTGGTTGGATAATGCAGTAACAAGGCTGAATCAATAGTCTTTTCAACATCTAAAAATAATTAATGTGTACAATGTGTACAAGAGTGAGAAGCCCACACAAAGGCATTTATTTTGCCAATTTAATGATTAGTCTCAGTTGGAATACAAAAAGGCAGAGGAACGGAGGAGGCAACTTAAGGAGGATCATGGGAGATTAATTCAGGAGGAGGTGGAGAAGATGGAGAGAGACTTGGCACAGGAAAACCTGCCGGTGAGATAATGAGATACACTAACATTATTCTGTTTGTGATCTATCTTAGCTGAGGATGCTGAGTCAGTTTAAATTAATGCAAGGTTGGATTTCTTGCAGTCAGTGGAATTCACTGCACAATTATGTCATTTTCTTGCATATTGTTATGGTTTATGCATTCCTCTGTTAGAGAGAAGGTCCTCAGAGAGAGCTGCTGGTACTGACCAGAGAGAGACAGGTCCTGGTACTGCAGACAGAAGCCCTTCGTGCAGAGGCCGAGCAGGCTGAAAAAGACCTACAGGATCAATATGAGAGACACCGAGCAGAGATACACTGTCTCAGGGAGGAGAGCCTGCAGGTGGGAGTTTGTTATGTTAGTGAGAGAACTATGATTCAAATAATAGGACAAAATTACATTTTATTAGTTTCTTAGTACTTTGACTAGGCTCTCTGAACGGCAGATTCAGCAAGTTCATGCAAATCGGAATTACCTCTGAAATTCAAAACACCAAAGTAAAATTTTTATCATCCTAAGAATTATCTAAATTTCTGACTCAGACTTGGAGATCAGTACGATGTGTAAATTTTTAACTGTCTTCAGCTCATCTGCACGTCTAAATTATTTACACACATCAAATATTTTGCAGACTGATGCTGTGTGTGTATGTATATACACGCACACAAACCTATCATTTCTATCTAGCTGCTTGATAAAAATACTTATATAAAGCTTTTCTAAATCATATCCTTCCTGCATCCCCCCTATGCTGTTATCTCCCCAGGTGTTCAGAGTGTTTCGTCAGGTAAGCGAAGAGCAGAGGAAGATTTCAGAAGGCAAATACAGAAGCGTGCTGCTGGAAGCGGTGCAGGATGCCATCTACGTGTCTGCACAGAACCAGCAACTGCAGGCTGACAATAAGCAACTCTGTAAAGGTCAGTGTAAATTACATTATCTATTCTAGACATGTGGTTGGATGATGAAACTTAAATGTTTAAAAAAGTCTGTTTTGCTTTTAAAAACAGCACTGGGAGAACTGAAGGATACTCTATCTGTGCGAGGTGATGCTGTGGCTGATCTCCCGTCAACACTGAATACGTGACTCATATCTTTACAACACAGTGTGCTGACTGTAAATCAAGAGAAATAAATGTCAAATAAACTGTTTTCCCCCCACAATTTATTGGTTATTAAAACACTAACAACACATTGATGTTGTTCTTGGCAGAGAAGTTAAAAAAAAGAAACAGAAAATAAAATAGCAGCACTCAGAAATAATTCACTCCACATAACATTTGCTTATGGATTGATCTGAATCCACTGCAACAGTGTAACAATTATAAAGTCAACATCTGAACATGATTCAAATTGTCAAATTAGGCAACATGACTTAACACGACGTATGGCAGTATGGTCACAAATGAAATGTTGGATTCCAAATAAAAAAGTCCAGTTTCAAGTGTCAGTAAGAAGAAAAGGCTTTAAAAAACAAACAAACTGAAGTGTGGTAAACTGTGCTGGTGGTTCCTTTGATAGAGATTGCACTATCTGTAATACAGGTAAGCTGCCAGTCCAATCATAGCAACAGGTACTGGGAACAAAGGAGTCAGCTGCAAACCTAAGATAGCCCAAGACAACAGCGCATTAACCAGCATGGAACAGGAAATGACAAACAGTCTGGTGATCCCGCTGCCATGCTTAAGAACCACAGACATCAGGAGTCCATTTGCTGCTTGTCCTGCTATGATGATCCAAACCACCCAGGAGTAGCCCTCCAGAAAGCCCTTGTCACTTGCTACAGAAAAGAAAGATGACAGTCCATTGATGGCAACACCAAACATATAGAGGTAGAGGTTCTGAAGGCTTAGGGGAAGCTTCTGGCTCTTCAGTATCTCCTCTGTGTAAACTGCTGCCAGCCCTGAAACAGAGCAGTACATCAGCACAAGGAAAAGCCCCCAGGCTGTGATATGAAGCCTTTGAACTTCCTCAGCTTCAACCCTGTCAGGCAGCTCCAGATCCAGGCTGCTGTAACTGTGGCACACTCCTGCAAGCATGAGGAGTCCCAGGCCTAACCACTGAGCAGGCTGGAGCCTCTTGCCCAAACAGAAGGAGTAAAGCAGGGCAGTGGAGGCAATTTTAAGATTTGAGAGTACCTGGAATGAACTGGGGTCCATGTAGGCCTGCATCAGAACAACCAAGTTGTTGTTGAGGGCGTAGAGAATGGCAGGGACTGCATAGGGTGCCACAAAGGCAAGGCGTGGAGCAGCACGTGAGGCTGATGTACCACCAGTTAGAACAAGACTCACCAGAGACACGAGCAGCTTAGCTAACTCGATCATTACAACGCACGAGGAAGGGTTAAAAGGGACTTGACCATCTACCTTGGTGAGAGTGATGAGTGGTGCATGAGAGCCATAGATGAGGACCATCAGCCCCAGGAGAACGCCCCACTTAATCCTTTTCACCCACTGTCTCTTAATCCTTGCTGGGGAACTGGACCCCACATTCTGAATCACAATCATAACCGATGACACAATAAATACTGATTTTCTAACACCTTCAATCCTTGCTAAAGTGCAACAACCCCCCACTTAAGATACTTTAAAATGAAAAGAAATGAGTTACAACATTTGATTGGTAATTGCATAACACTTAGATCTTTCTCTGGGTAGATATGTATTTTAGCTAAACAACAAAGGCGCAGGAAATATTTCTAGCCTATTTTACACATTATCAGTTAAAAATCTGATGCGTGTAACAGCTGCAACAAAACTAAGGTGATGAAATCTAAAGATTCAGAGTGTTAACATTGGACAAATGCAAGTGTGGAAATGAAACAGCAGCATGTAACGTCATTCAAAACAAAAATGTGAGAAAAACAGAAGCACATATTCCGACCCCCAGTAAAACTCAAGTTAAACGATGACATCCATAAGCCAGTCTAGATAAGAATCCTGATCTATCACGAGCCAGGCGCTCCAAGATTATTTCTTCTTCTTAAAAGTCTTTAAAGTCACCGCAAAGACACTCCAGATTACTTTGGTCCTTTTTTCAAGTTGTTCATGTACTCTTTAAAGGTCCTCTCTATGTTGGGCACTTGATAGTTCTGTGCTGCGTACATGCCAGTGACTGTTCCCAGCAGCACTCCCAGGAAGGCAGATGAACGTAGTCTTGCCACCACATATCCAGCCAAAAAGCCTTTCACAAACGGCGATCCCAGCACTGAGCCGCCCTACAAGGCAAAACAACACAGATATTTAATCAGAACTACATAAAGTTTGGACACACTCACCCATTCATATGAATGGGTGAGTGTGTTCTATCATTTGACTGGTACTGTATATACTGTACACAGACTTTAACATTTTCTAATCATGATTTAGCTTTCCTCAGTTTGAATGAGCGACTAGTGTTCATTTACAGCCATCAGTCAAAATACAACTCCTAACGGAAATTATATACACTCGCTGGCCACTTCATTAGGCCCAGCTGCCTAAGAACACAAATATCTACTGAGCCAGTCGTTGCATTTATGCATGTAGACATGGTCAACATAACCATGTAAGTTCAAACTGAGAATCAGAATGGGGAGGAAAGGTGATTTAAGTGACTGAGAGTGGAATGGTTGTTGGTGCCATGCGGGCTGGTCTGAGTATTTCAGACATTGCTGATCTACTGAGATTTTCCCACAGAGAATGGTTAGAAAGAGAGAAGATATTCAGTAAGTGGCATTTCTCTGGAAGAAAATGCTTGTTGATGCTGCAGGAGACTGATGGGAAGGCAACGGTAATTCAAATAATTGCTCACTACGATCAAGATGTCTGTGTTGGTCATCCAGGTCATTGTAGTTTCTGGAGCTTGAATAAACGCGATTGGACTTTTCTAAGTTTAGAAGATGTTTCAACTCTCATCTGAAAGGCTTATTAGATAAATGGTGGCGAGTCCTAGGTATTAAACCCAAGTGGGGGTGTACCCTGGAGGTGGTCATTGACCCACTATTGATCATGTGAATAATTACATGAGCCAAGGTATGAAAAAAAACGTGGGTCATTACAATCAGTGGTTTCGTGTGAAACCAATGTGGGGACCCCCACCCCCACCCACTCTATCACGTGACCTATTGAGGTGTGAATGGGGATTGAGGTGCCTGAGAAGGGAGCTCAGGACTGCATTGTAGATGGGGGACAGTTGGTACCGTAAACCACCACCTCTGTTCAGTGATGGTCGTTCACAGTTGACAGATATTTTACTCCTCTTTTAAACAGCCTGTTCAGGTCCAAAATGTGAACACTGGCATCCTCAAAGAGTGCCCGTTCTCCTCTAGATGCAGATGTAGAGCTGACTCTTGTCCTGTCGAGGTGGCTCTTCTATATTGTGCCATGCGTTTGTGCAGTGGCTGTTTGTTTTTTTCAATGTAGAGGTCCGCACTCCTCGCTGCACTGGACAGCATACACTACGTTGGTTAGCTTTTGTTTGGGAGTTATGTCCTTGGGATGAACCAGTTTTTGTCTTAGTGTGGCTGGGTCTGAGGTATACTGGGATGTCATTCTTGGGAGAAAATTCTCCTGAGTTTCTCTGACAAACCTGCTACATAAGGGATGACAATGTTGTATCGTTTGTCATTCTCTTTCTCCCTAGGTGGTGTCTGACCTTCTTTCCTGTGCATCTTTGCTGATTTGAGAAAAACCCAATTGAGATAACTTCCTGCCACCCAGCCACACTTTACATCTAATTTCTCTTTTTTTCCCTGAAAGCCACAATGATGTCCTTTGTTTTTGACATGTTGAGCTGGAAATAAGACTCTTCACACCACCTGACAAAATGTCCAACAACAGCTCCATGGCTGTTTTTTTGGTTTTGTTTTTGGCCTCACAAAAGACTAACAATGACCGTGTCATCTGCATACTTTAAAATGGTTCTACCATCAGACATGGCCCGACACACGTTAGTGTATAGAATAAACAGCAAGGACGCACCCTTGTGGTAAACCAGTGGATATGATTTGGTCAAACTGAACTCCATTTCCTTTAACTCTCTGTGCTCTGTTAGTTAGGAAGTTCAGAATCCAGCCAGCAAGATTACTGGTTAACTCAAACTGATCTAATAGTCCGTGGATCAAAACGTGTGACTGAACGGTGACTGTTGTGATTTGGCGATTCATAAAGAAAGCTAACTTGAAGTAATAGCACGCTGTACCTAATAAACTGGCCAGTGACTGCATATTGCTGCAGTAGATCCATAGAGAACATGCTTCCACTTATCTGGGACACCTGTAATAACTCACCTGTGGAATTCCTGCGGATACTTCACGCTCCACTCGTCTCTGGATGTCCTCCAGCTGATTTTTGAGCAGCGTTAGATCTTTCAACTGTTTCAGAGGATCCTAGAAGAACAGCAGGTAATGGAATTGAGACTAGAAACGATGTGATAGTTCAAAGTTAATTTATCTTGCTAAACAAAACGTGTCTAGAGCGGTCTTAAGCCGAGCATCTCAAGTTCTTTAACCAAACTGCACACTTCTGTCCAAGTTTTCTCATCGGCAAAACTAAAGCCGACCATTTTCATTTAAACGCGATGCCTGCCCAGGAAATTAAAAGTTAGTATCGACGTAAAAACGTTGCTGAGAGAAACACTTTTGTATCGTCCTCTTCTAGAAGAAGCCAGCGTGCGATGAAGCGCGTAAAATTAAAACATTTTAAGCTAAACCACACACACACTCACTAACCTTGTCATCCGCCATTTTGGCTCAGTGGGCTGATCAGTGTTCGGCTAATAAGCCTGTGCTGCAGCTGGTTTTTAGTTTCGGCTCGATTAGGACGGCCTGAAATACAATGTAATAAATACGATGCAGAAACGGAAAGTTGCTGCTGTTGGCATATTATAAAGTATCTTAAAAAAAAAAGAGAGAGAGAGAGAAAAGAAAAAAATGTTTTTCCCCTTCATTTAGAATATTGATTATTTAGAATATTGATGAATAAAAATACTTCTGTAGTATTAGTGCATCGTGAAAAAGCATGTCTCTAGACATGATTTTGTTTTGTATGAAACACTTTGCTTGATAATACAAAGAAAAACAAAACACTGGAAGCAATAATTTTGCTTTGCAAAATAGGATTTGCTCTATAAAGAAATTATGAGGTTTTTTTTCATCCATTTGTAAATAATAATAAATATAATTGTAGCCCAGCCATGACTGTTTGGTCTGAGCGTAACTCATTAATTCCTATTCTTACGGACTCCGTCATCCGCCTACTACTCTGTTATTATACTGCAGCACCTCTAGAGCAGGGACGTAAATCAAACTCATTTCACATCGTGGGAAACATGCAGCCCACTTTGCTGGGCCGATTCTGGTCCGCGGATCTTTTATTTGACACCCCTTCTCTAGCGGTATTTAACCGGAAAACAACTACGCCAGCCCGCATCCGCAAGCACTACTCCGTGGGACGCACACTACACTTTCACGTGTCAAAAACGTCTTGCGTGATTGGTTTAATATATACATTCTGGAATGTGATTGGTCAATGACCATGGCAACAAACCGCCATCTTTTTTTTAATGACGACTAGCAATGAAGCTGCTTTACAGCTTTCCTAGCATCGTCAATTTCTTGATCTAATAGAAAGAACAGGCGATCTGTTGCACTTTGTACCACATTAACACAATGTCTGACTTTTCCGGCGACTTCTAAACGTTGTTCAGAGCAGTTTGTAGTACCTCGGGCCGTCGTAGGTAAGGCTTCAATAAGAAGGCATTTCATTGGATAACCCACTGACCGTGCAGGCAGTATTAACACACGCCATTAAACCTACTTTTAAAACAAGGAAGGAGCAGTGGTTTTAACATGTTGGTTTGGTTTAGTGGCTCTCCCTTAGCAATGTGCATGACAGTGCATCATATTTTTTTGCAGTGCTATATTCAAGTAACAGCCTTGAGTCATACTGCACTACTTTTAATATATATATAATTATTTTTAATTAGCTATAGCCTTTATGAGCGTCTCTGCTTTTCTCTCATCACCCGAGAAAAGGAGCTGAAATAAACCCAGTTAAAAGCACTGCAGGATTACTCTGTAAAATCATGCCTGCCCTGCTGTTCAAACAGGTCTTTGCTTCTTAATTGCATGTTTGTGTTATTAAGCATGAAATGATCAAGAAATACAAATTTTCACAGGAATGTTTCCAGAAAATTTGCAAATTATGCCCATTTTGACCTTTATTATTTTATGTGTGTTGTGTATGTTTGTCTGTTCTTAGTGTTTTTGTTTATATTTGCAACCACGTTTGCCGTCCTCTTGAACTGAAGAAGAGACTTTTAGTCTCATTGAGTAGCTTCTATTTTTTTCTTTTTAATTTTTTGAAAGAAAAAATGTAAGAAAAATGTATTCTATCCATGTAGTTTCTATTTTTGGTATTTCCTTTTTAGATGTGAAGTGGAGATGGCTATGCTCTGACACCCCTGTAATAAATTCCACCTTCTTGACAGTTCAAACATGGATCCCCTGCTGTGTGTCATTTTTGTCATAGATCTTTGGGAACATGGACAAAGTGGAGCTTTTTGAGGTTGTTAAAGTGACGGAAGAGGTGGAGAGTGCCTACAGCCAAACAGAGGTGGCATCCCTCAAAAAGAGGAAGAGCAAAGCTCAAGATGACAGTGCAGAGAAGCCTAAGAAACCTAGGTAAAATTAATCAAATGGTTTTCAACGGTTCTTTCATCACTGGCTGAGCTTCAAAGAAATCAGAAATGTATAAAAATCGTCATGTTCTAATTGTAGACTTGGAATCTGTTGTCTGCCTTAGGTCTGCCTATCTGCTATACTACTTTGATGTTCACCAGATTATGCAACTTGGAGTCTCTAATATGCCACAGTCCGAGATCAACAAGCGTATCAGTGAGAGCTGGAAACGACTCAGCGTAGCCGAGAAAAGCTACTACCTGGAGAAAGCCAAGCTGGAGAAGGAGGGAATAGATACAGTAAGCCACATTCTCAACTTTTTTACATAAGCAAACCAGCAGATCAGATTAGCTGAGAAGCCCATATTATATTTTAAGCCATTCATCTGTAGAATAAAAGTTTTTTCAAATAATTATTTTAAAATTAGGATCTGGCACACTTTGAAGGAAATATCAGCGAGTTACAAATAAAAAAAAAAATCAGGGTGCTGCTTATTTAGGCTATTATTCATGTTCAGAAACTTATTTCAGAGAGCAGGTTTAACACGCTCTGAGTCGAACCATCAACTCTGGGAGCCTCCAGAGTTTTTTTTTTTTTTTTTTAATTTTTAAAGAAGGGCTGATCAGTTATTTCAGTCGATGAAAAAAAATTAAGAGCTTCCTCAACAGTGTTTTACTATATTTCAAAGTGTGCATATATTTCTACATGAAATAGTGTCAGAACACATTCAAAACTACCTGCAGTTAGGATGCAGAACCTCACTTTAAACTATATGAAGTCCAGGTTTCTAATCTCACTTTTGGTAATATGCACACATGCAATCATCCTTAGAATTACACAAGTCATCTCCAAGATGATAGACTCAATATGATAGTATAATATTCTTAATATTGTAGGAGTGTCCCATTGCTGCACACAGTCACATCATGACAAGTAAATGTTTTAAGCATTACAGTGATGTGGTTTATTAAACAGTGGTTATTACAGTAATGCATGGTTGGCAACCCGACAGCTGCTTTTATCTCCACAGAGTCAACCCAAGCTAATATTTTATCGTTTAAAAGAAAAGCTCATCCTTTAAAAATGTTTCCACTGATAGAGCGCTTCTTTCGGTATAGGATGTTTAGTAAAGAGCCATTCCTCCTGTCAGTTTTATTTATTTATTTCCTTTGTGAATGCTTTTGGCCATAAAACATTTTCTTGATTGTGCTTTTTTCTCAGTCATCTCTTAGCCCTTCCAAAGACCCGCCAGGCTTCCGCAAAATCCTACCTAGAGCCAGTTACTTTGTTTTGTCCAAAGGCTGCTCTTCAGATCACCAGCCAGGAAGCTCTCAGTCAGAGCTGAGTGTTGATTCTGTGGACAATCCAGCTGAAGGCAGCTTGCCCTCAGTCTCCCTTATTCAGGAAACCCGGTTGACACCTCTTGGGATGACTGGTGAAGTGGACCTTTTGGAGCCCCCCATTGTTGTTGAGGAAATAGCAGAGGAAACAGCAGCGGTGTCTCCTGCCCTCCAAGGAATTCCACCCTCTTCTTCCTCCTCCGTCTCACCCAAAGCAACAGTCTCTGCAGACTCCAGTGTCTTACAGGGCTCTGCTGACTGTATAGCAAATGGGATCACACTGAAAGGAAATGAGGCAAGAGCTGGCACTACTAGTTACAGTGCCACGATGGTGCAGCAGACACAGGGACAAGCCACACAGGTGGTGGCCATCATACCCACTCAGGTACGACCTAAATGTCCTTCACCTTCTGCTAGGTAGCAGAATGATGTTAATTCACTTATATAGTCATGTCATTTTCACTGCAAAATGTGTTTTGCTGATTTCTTTTGCTTTAAGAACCTGCTGGAGCCCAAGTCTTTGGCAGCTGTGAGCTCTGTGGGCCCAGTGGTGATGGTTCCTGTGGGAGCCAGCATAGAGCAAAGTGCCAAACCTTCATATAAAATGGTAAACATGTACAATATTTGTCAAACTTAAAAAAAAAAAAAAAAAAATCCTGAATCTGGAAAAGTATAAATTTGATCAGTGGGACTTGAAAGACCTGAACTTACATATTTTCCTCTTCTCATCAGTCTGCGAAGACGTACACTAGGAGAGGTCGAGGGAGGTGTCTGAATCCTGGCTGTTCATTTATCTATGTCACTCGCCACAAGCCACCAACTTGCCCCGACTGTGGAAGCCACTTGGGTGGTAAATGGATACCCGCTGTAAGTGTCAATTAACTCCATGAAAAAATATTCAGTATTTTTTTGTGGTTTTAATCAGTTAGCTTTGGCTTCAATTTTCATAATAGGCAAAAAGGTCACATGAGAAACAAGCTGCTTCCAAGCAATTACAACATACAGCTGAAACCAAACCAAATGAAAGCCTTCAAGCCACACAGGCAACAGCTCAGGAGGGGGCTGCTGATGTCAGGAAAACAAATATTACTGCAGGCAACAAAGAAGGTCAGGCTCTGAGGTGCTCCAGAAAGCAGCGTGCAGCTTCAGCTGGAGTGCCACAAGAGGGCAGCAGCACCAAGCCAACAACTCAAACAAAGTAAGTGCTGTTCCTACAGGTTTTTACTGTTCGAGAGCTGAGTCCACGAGGCCATTCAGTTGGATATTAAGTGTGTTCAGTCTTTTAATGAAGCAAGTTGACTGCATGGTTTAACTCGTGATTGAAGGGACTCGATTTATATATGGATGCATTATGCTTTAGCTGTAGAAGGTAAACAGTGTATACAGTACAGTGCAAAAGTCTTGGGATCACTTCTTTTGGTATAGACCAGGGCTCTTCAACTCCAGGCCTCGAGAGCCCCTGTCCTACAGGTTTTAGATGTGTCCCTGATCCAACACACTTGAATCAAATGGCTGAATTACCTCCTCAGTATGCAGTCAAGTTCTCCAGAGTCCTGCAAATGACTTCTATATTTGACTCAGGTGTGTTGAAGCAGAGACA
>JASGAU010001546.1:0-11023 GCA_030220045.1 Australoheros facetus
ACACAGAGAGAGGGAGAGGCCCAGGCCAAGGTGGAATCGAACCCAGGCCTTCCAGATGGCATTCTAACTGTGAGGCAGCAGTGCTAACCACTGCGCCACCATGCTGCGTGTGAATTGTGTCCTTAAAAAATCTGAGGAAACTGGACAAATGGAGGACAACAGAAGAAGTGTCAGGCCTAAAAAAACCCATCTACACCAGATGACCAGTAATGTCCTTAAGAAATAGGAGAAAATCCAGCAAAGACTTGAAACAGGACTAAGAAATGTATCTACTGTTAGCCGAAGCTTCATCAGAAATGGTCTCAGTGGAAGGGCGGCTGTCAAGAAGCCATTTTTAAGGAAGGGAAACAGGAAGAAAAGGCTGAGGTCTGCAAAATTACACAAGAGCTGAACTGAAAATCACTGGTAACAGGTTTTGTGGCGTGATGAATATAAATTTGAAATTTTTGCTCTCTTCACCAAGACTGACAGAGGTATCTGAGGCATTCTCATCAAGTCTCAGACGAGGATGGACAAGAAGAGCTGCCTTTGGTCTCCTGCCAGGTTTTTTTTTTCATTCTTTCTTTTTTTTCAATAATCAGTCTCCTGTTTTTGTGTTAAGTAGGTACTGTGACTCACTGTATGATGTATTTGGGATAAGAGACTTAATTCTTGACTATGCCTATTGCTCAGGTAAAAGTAACAACAAACTACCTGCGTTTGAAATATGAAACACATGCAGAATTATCTTACTATCAAAGAAGACCTGTCACCTGCTCTTTTCACTGCAATGAACTGACAGTGCAGTGAAGGTTTGTGATGGAAGAAGGCACCTAAGATAAGACTGTCAGCCACTTTCAATTAGGAATATATATTTCCATATTTCAAAAAGATTTACATGGTATGCATATTAATTTACATCCTGTTAACACACATTTTCTGTGCAAAAACATGAAAAATAACATTAATTGGTAAGTCATGCTTTGGACGACTGAAAGTCTTACCATTGATGTCTCATTCAGGGCCCTAGTATTGTCTTACATTGTGATTTGCACAGTGTTTTGTAGGAGTATATTTGGAGTTTTTTTCTTTTTAATTATATACTTTTTGAATAACCATTTTAATATAAAATGACAGATTCAACTGAGCTCAGATCTACATGTGAGATGTTTTCTCCACAAACTCTCATTAATTACTCTTTGAGTGCTACTGATGCACTGAAGCTTTGTTAAAGCTCCCACTGCAAGTCATCAATTAATAACACAAACACACATATGCACGCACACATATCAGAGCAGCCATACATGTACACACTTGAATTCACTTGAGTGAATCCCTACCAAGATATCAATTAGTAACAAAACCTTCACTGCACCGTATGCAGTTTCCCAATTATCACTTAACACACTTCAGTGAGCATCCATATGGAGACATCAATTAACCTTAAACACATTGTAGTTATGGCTGTCAATGATAGTAAAAAAAGGTGATCTGAACTGCATATGATGAGTCCAGAGATAAGTTATTGCAGTCTACTAAAATGGGCCTTTTCTTCAGAAATGAAAGCATTCCAGGTACAATAATATACGCTTGCTTTTATTATCAGCTGAAATAATTATTGTGTATATGTAGAGCCAGGTTATTTAAATGCTATCTAGCACATCAAATTTAAGTGCTATATAGCACATCAATAAATATGATTTAAATGGCTATTATGAAGTTAAAACTGATGTTTATTAATGACGCTTCAATTTTAATTTTCAATTTCAGATTTTTTGTGATCTGCTGAGACTGATTTGTGCCAATTCTGGTTTTCTTAATAATAACCATAACTGGCAGCACATACAAACAAAAATCTATTTTTCTTCAATACAAAATATTATTATGTAATAACTGCTTTACATTGACCTTTACATAATAATCAGCTATGTAATTAAAACCTGTGAATCAATAATTAAAAATTAATTTTTGCTTCCAACTTTTTATGTAGGCTGTTGTTAGTCCAGCAAGCTATTGCTAAAGTTGTAGCAATAAAAAAAAAAAAAAAAAATTGTAGCAATAGCTTGCTGGACAAAATGCTACCTCGGTATTACTGAAGGGGTATTAATAGAGGTGCTTTTTAGCCTATATTTAGTTAGTCTTCTCTGGGTCGCTAACTGAAAATGTGACTGTTCACTGTGTTATGCTAACAGTGTTTCAGGTTAAATGTCTCTGACAGAGTATAATAGTCATATAAGTAAAATAGTCATATAAGCATCAGATAAAATAGGCAAACTTTGGCAGCAACAGATAAATGATTAAATGTGTCTTCAGAAAAGGAAAATGCATGAGTCAATTATAATTACAGTATTGACTTGTCAGTCAGTTTTAGGGCTCCATACCTGCACAAGGGGAGCGTTAGTCATTCAAAACATAATGTCCCTTTAAAATGGGATTTAACAACAAGACAGTTTACTGTCTGAGCAATGACTCTGCAACGACTTCTGCAATGACTCTCTACTGTTTAATGAAAGTTTTATGCACTTTCTCTGCTGGTGTCCACACTTATTCTGTCTCATTTGCAAAAAGCAGTTGTTTAAAGTGCTGAATATACAGTGTAACGACTCCTGCAGCATGCTGTTCTATGCTGTAATCTAACCCACTGAGTAAATGATCCCTCTACATGTGGAATTCCATTAATGTATCATTCTAATGACTTGGATGTGTCCATGAACACTTCCTATAGTCGCTATGATTTGCTCCTTATTCGCATTTTCCATTATTTCTCCTGTCTGATGCTCTTAAAGTGTTACCTACAACTTCACCATGTAAACTGCTTAAGCGCGCCAGCTGAAAGCCTGAAGCAGAGCCATGCAACACTGTTGCTATACTGATAGCCATGTTTTTGCCTACATTAAAATGTAGCCAGACATTGCTGCTGATTGGATAGTGAAAAGCATGACAGGCATTTTTGGCAAATTTCAAGGTGGAGCTTATGGCTCTGAGTATAGTCGGTAGACTTCTTTCTAATGTTAAAATGGCTAACCCAGCACCAGCTGAATTGAAATGTCTCAGCTTTTGAAATAAACCTCTGAGACGTTTTCGGTCTCTGCTAAATTTAGCTTCTGAAGTGGTAAGATTTCTAAGTCACATCTGATGAGAATTTTCACGAAAGGACCATCAGTCATTTTACCTGTTTCTGCCAGGGCACTGAGGTTACTTAACAAAATATCTTTTAGTACTATTTCAAACAAAGCAAATCTAACAACCAGAATGAGACCCTTTTAACAGCTATGTTTTAAAAGCTGTTATGGTCTTTAATTGTGGTGTGAAAAGCAAAGTCAGGCTGTTGGGCTGGTGTGGGGTTTTATTCATGTTCTGCACTTTCAGGTGACGAGATGGGTGGGCCTGGTCTCCTCCAGGGCATCCAGAGTCACACCTGTGAGTAGTCTGCTCATTGGTGACTGGATATTTAAGGACCAGTTGTGACAGTCATCCTTAGCGAGTTTGGTCATCCTCCCCAGAGTCCGTTGGAGGGGCTCCACCATCTACCACCATCTCTCTCTCTCTGGCCCTAACCTCCCGCCACTCCGCTGCCTTCTCCTGCCTGCCCACTCTCCATCAATGCTCAGCAGCTCGCCTCGGATTCTCCACCTGCCTTCTGGACTCGCCTTCCAAGCTCAGCTCGTTCACACTCTAAACACCACTCCTCTTCCCACCGCACATTCAGACCGGGTCTCGCCATCCCCAGTAGCTTCCCCTTTCCTTCAGTCTCACTGTAAATAAAAGCACTCTGAGCATTACTAATTGCAGTTGTCTGTCTCGTGGGTCTGTCAAGGTTGGAGTCATGACAAGCTTACCATACAATTCAAAGTCAAACTACTGTTAAAGTTGACCTTCAGATATTTATGCCACCAAGACTTCTGGAGGAGTGCTTTCACAAATGGGTGCCTGTTTAGACTGTATGTCAGGAATGCATACAGTATGAAGACTCATATACTCATACTGTATATCACCTAGTGTAATAAATCTCCATTTCTGCTGAGGCTGCTGATGGCAGATCAGAACTTGGTGTCAACAGCACAGATCTATCAACCCAACCCACTTTGTGCCAACAGTCCAGGTTGCTTGTGATGGTGTGAGGAGGAAGAATGTAATACTAGCTATAATACTATCTTAAAACTGACCACATGCAGCCACTTATCACCACAGTTTGTTTTATAAGGGCTGCTTACAAACTAATAATGCACCATCTCACGTAGTTTGAATGTATGCTGGTCATACGTTAGTGGCCTCCACAGTCGCCCAATTGGAAACCAAGCTAAGAGTAAAACTGTTGAAAAGATTCATTTTCACACATCTTTATTCAAATGTACCTAAACCTTGACTGGTGATCAGACCTATGTGACATCATCTTTTTCCAACTGAGTATTACCAATAATCTCTAACACATTATTATATGTTTAATACAAACTGTCAAAAAACATGTTTGTGAATCACTCTGTTCTCTGTAAGGCCTCAGTCACACAGGCCTTGGCGACCCCCTGGCAACCTCCTGTGTTCTAGAGAAAAATGTGTTTTCCCCAGCTGGCTGATGATTGGTTAATGTTCATCTTCACAGTAAAGGTTGCGCCTTACCACTGGAACCGACATGTTTCAAAAGGTACAACTTTTACTTTGAAGGTGACTGGTCTCCATTTCCAGTTTGTGTTGCATTTTTCACACTTTCAAAAGTGTTTGCAGACAAGTTGCCACCACCTTGTCTGGCAATGGGCCATCACAAGGAGGTGTAGCCCTGTATACCTTTTTGTGGCCTATTTTACCTAGCAACGGCCAGCAGCCTCCAGCTACCGGCTGAGTCACATTTTGCCCTAGCGATTGGTAATAGCCAGGAGGTTGTGGACCAGTCTCCTGGGGCTTAGGGTGATGATTAAAAAGCATGAATTTTGATGGCCTTATGATCCTGCTGTTAATTCTGAACATGACAAAATAAATATTCATTTTATTTACAGACTATATATAAAACAAGTTATTCAAAATCATTGAAGAACCTTCTATGTATTTCAAGGTGCAAAAATGCCTGCGTCACCATTTAAGTATTTTTTTTGTTGCCAATTTCTTATTTCAAACAACTAGTGTGAAAGGCTTTCTGGATATTTACCTTAGACATTGTCACTTAAAGGATTGAATGATGAAATTGTCCTTAATGTAAAGTTATAATTCTCTCATGATCTTATTTCATTTTAAGGAGCATGTTGACCAAAACTTTGTTATTTAATAAAATAATGGTAAGTGAGACAGTGTGCAGAGGTTATAATTGACATTTTTAGCCAATTTCTTGTTTAAAACTAGCATGGTAAGAGTTTCCCCATCACTGGACTATAGCATTTACCCAACTATGTTCACAAAAGCAGCCCAAGACAGTTCAGTGGTGTTTACCAGATTTAAGACACATGCAGGTATGTAATATCCCCACCACAACAAAAATCTGATGTTTTTCAGCTTTTAAATTGCATGTCGTTTTTCTCTGTGGATCTGCAAACTCTAAAATAAAATCCTATGTCAATCTTTAGCGTTTTGACAATTGCAAAGAAGCTTATTTTGCATTTTCCTTGACACTGCAGATATATAGTGTACTTACATGATTTTTATTGCCAAATAAATTCTGCAAGAGTGGGATTACATCCAACAGAGTCAGTGATTCAGCTCAGTGAGAGCATTGCTTTGAGCTTCTTAACAGCCATATTGACTTGGTCATAAACTGACCATAAATCTATAGGCTTTTAATAATGAGTCTATGTCATGAGTGGACAGAAGCATATGTCTTTTTCTACGGCTCCAGAAAACCAATGGTCCTGGTAATGGTAAATACAATCACAAGTATTAGGATAGTGATCTTAAGTCATTCTCCTCTGATGCTGATAGTGATAAATTCAGCTTTAAATTGTGAATGTGATGCAGAAGAACTGGCATCAGCATTTAATCACAGGTCAAAGCATTGTAAGTAAGTTTGACCACCAAGCCCCAACAGCTCACTGTCCCCGCGCTGAACTTTACCGTGTGCAGAAGATTTAACATACTTATTTGGGTGCAGCACCAGCACAAGACGCTCTAATGAAATCCTTGCCTTGTTTCAGATCAGCGTGTTCCATTCCCTGAAAATGCTTTTTAAAAAATATATATATATATAAAAGTTCACTGAGCTAATGCACTTACTATATGCCTTGCTCAGAACACGAGCTTTTTAATGAAAGCGCTAAATTGTAAAAAGAAATTTAAAGCTATAACCACTAAGAGGCAATTTCATAATACTTGGCACAGAGCAAAGTCAGGCAACACAGCATGGTGTGTTGATTGAAAAGTCCCATCAGCAATATGGAAAGTGTCATTTCATTTTCAAGGGAGCCAAAAAGAGCAAAAAATAGTCTCCTTGGTAGCTTATTGTAAAACCTTTTTTTTTTTTTTTTAGCTTGGCTTACTGCAATAAGGGAGGACAAAGCTCCACTTAGTCTTTCCTAAAGAAAGACATGCTGTAAGTTATGGAGGAATCAGAAAAAGGCCAAACTCTATTTATCACATTCTAATTCATCCAGGTTTACATTCATTCCAGTGTCCTAATAGCAAAGACGATATCTGCAATCTGAGAAATGCTGCATTCATTTTACTCCATTTATATGACATTATATCATTAGCTGCATTTCAATTATTGTTCACTTATTTTCAGTAACCGTATGGGTGGTTGAATGTTCCGTAATTACCTCAGCATTATTCATGAACAGCCACTTTGTCTGGTCCTCTCCTGTGATAGAAAACAAGCTGTGGATTATTATTTCATTTTTTTTTGTTTATTATTTACAATGGGTATTCTGGAAGCAGAAGTTTTGACTAAGTTGCATTCCTCCTAAATAATTGTTCTACAGTAAGAAAAGTGTGTAGCTTAGTTAATCCTAAACCCTCAACCCCGTCCCAAAACTCTCCTGCTGCACTGAGGTTAAATTAGTGAAAGAGGTGCATCTCTGTGCTATGCAAAACAAATTTATTCAGCGTTAACCTTTCAGAATATAAAACACAAAATGAATAAATGTTAAAGGATGATGTAATAAATGAAACTATACATATTATCATACTTAATACATAAACTTGTGCACTTCAATTTGCATGGACCAGTACAGAACTAAATCTAGATAAAGGTACTTTGGCTTCCACAATTAGCATGATTAAAGAATGAAAACAACTATTCAGCTGATATGTCATTGTTTCTGGAACACCATATATGAGCTTTTGCACTTTTAAGTACCATTTAAGTCTGCTTTAAGAGACAAGCACAACCAAATATCAAATTTGGACTTTGAATCCTGACTGGGATTATGGTTTTAGCCAAAGGTCGTACAACCTGACATTCTTTATTGGGGACATACAGTTTGCCTAAAAGGCATGGATCTCACTTTTGCTTGTTGATGTGGTGACTGTGTGTGAGTACAGTGAACTCATTGTCATGTTCAAGAAACCAGTTTTTAGAGGGCCTTTTGGCATGGTGTGTTATCCTGCAGTCACCGGAAGATGGTCATAAAGGGCTAGACGTGGACAGCAACAATACTCAGCTGTGGTGTTTAAATTATGCTGATTTTGGGGCCCAAAGCATGCCAAGAAAATATCCCCCACACCATTACACCACCAGCAGCAGCCTGAACCATTGGTACAAGAAAGGAAGGACCCATGCATCCATGTTGTTTATACCAAATTCTGACCATACATCCAAATGTCAAAGTCAAGACTCAAGCAGGCAATGTGTTTCCAGTCTTCTGTTGTCCAATTTTGGTGAGTCTGTGTGAATTGTAGTCTCAATTTCCTGTTCATAGCTGATGGGACTGGCACCCTGTGTGGTCTTCTGCTACTGTAGCCCATCTACTTCAAGGTTCCATGTATTGTACATGAGAGATGCTCTTCAGGACACCTTGGTTGTAACAAGTGGCTGAGTTACTGTTGCCTTCCTATCAGCTCAAAGCAGTCTGATCATTCTCCTTTGACCTCTGACATCAACAAGGCATTTTCACTCTGAGAACTGTCTACATCTGTAAATGCAGTGAGGTGCTGCCATGTGATTGGCTGATTAGATATTTGTGTTAACAAGCAGTTGAACAGGTGAACCTAGCAAAGTGCCCAATTCTACACAAGGATTACCACTTTTTAAAGGGAAACTACCAAAATTTAAGTTCAAATTTATGTATAATTTTTATACTAAAAATGAAATTCTCATTGAGAAGAAACAAATCCCTTCTAACAAGGTGAGGTATATCCATCAACTGCTCCCCTCCAGGACCATGTTGGCCACATAAAATGTGCAAAAACAACAAAATGCTTCAGTCAAACAGTTTACTAGCAGATCTGAAAGTATAATAAAGGTATATATTCATCTACTGTGACACCTCCAGCTGCTTTTCCTGTTCTGCTTCACTGTGCTGCTTGATCCCAAACATCAGTCAGGTAAGAAGAGCTTCAAACAGAAGGCACGGTGAATGTGTAGCTTGGATGTGCAAGGTTCTGAGGGATTTGTGAGAAAGCAAATTCTGAATCAGACAGCTCATGTAATTTTAAAGGATTTGTAAAAAATTTAATCCTTCCTAGGAATCTAGGAAGCCTAAATATTGAACGGTGTTTTGTGATATGACAACACAAAGAACGTGAAATTAAGTGTTTCACATGGGCCTTTTTCTTTCTTTTATATGCCAGGACTCAAAAGCTTGCCTCCCTTACATTCATTATAACCAACCATATAACTTCATTGGCCAAGCTTTTTATTTCTTTTGACAATGAAGGTCATCTGATGCTTAACAAAAGCAGGCATTTATTTCATGAGACAGCTAGCTGCGTATGCGTATGGTGGTTCTATGACAAGCAGACAAAATAACATTTGACTCGGTATTTTTTTTGGGAGCTCAAACACTTGCTTTAGCTGCCAAAACATGACATTCCTCTTGTGATTAGAAGAGACACGCTTCTATTTGAGACTCTACATTTAATGGGAGCTTAATGGTACATCATTTCTTACTTGTATCACATCACAACACAACAAAAACAGAATGATGCTGGCAGGCTGGTTGTCAAAATAAGCTGGTGGACTACTGATTAAAGTTAAGGCAAAGTGACAGGGAGACAAACAGAACACTGGTGCTGTAAAGCCCACCTTTAATGTTAAAGTATTCAGGAAGGTTCAATTTCATTGTAAAGATGTATTTACCAGTAAACTTGAAACTAGTTTATTTCCAGTTATCTTCACTGCCAATTCAGCCCAAAAAAAAATCAGACAAAAAAAAACAAGGCTTTAAGGCTTTTTCAAAAGACTTCATCTACATTCACAACAGGATTGCAGGACTCCTTGACTCGTTGGGTTTTGTGTTTCTGTGCAACAAAAGCACTACTTATGTAAGGGAATGTGATGATAATTTGACATTGTGAATGGGCATGAAAACAAACCATCATTCAAGTCAATCGTTGTTCAGTAATGTTAAGATTATCTCAGCTTCTACAGTGAACGCGGGTGATAAACTACTCTAGAGTTCAAACTGTTGAGCACAGGATTTCAGATATTCTGGCGAACACAAAAGGAATTTGTGGAAATGTAAATTTTCACAGGAGTTAATCAAAAACACCTCTTGGTTGAAAAATGACTGAAAAGATTTTTGAAAAGAAGGCAGCATGCAAAGGTTATAGTATCCTAGCAACACCTGTGACACCTGTAACACCTGTTAATGAGCGCTGCTCATTAACAGGTGACCCTACAAAAAGATGAAAGGCTTACACCTAAATTGTAATTGAAAACATGATAATTTTGTGGTAAACTGTTAGGTGTGCATACCTGAATTAATAGTCAGATTGAGGATCTGGGAAATTTAAGGTGCAATATTTCTTATCCTAATTATAAAACGTGTTCATTTATCGTGACAAGACAAACAAGCTGCGTCCAAGTTCAGGGGCCGCATCCTTGAAGGCCACATTTGTAGGCCAATTACGTCACAGCGAGACAACGAAGGCTGTCCAAACTCGAAGACTCCTCCAAATGAGGTCAACAAATGTGTCCTTCTTTTCCCTAGATTTGAAGGATGGGTCCGGTGTATCCTTCGTGGCCTACCATATCCCATAATTCATTGTGCAGCAAAAAATCAAACGTGGCAATGGCGAAGCAGAGCGCCCAAAAGTTTGAAATATGACTGTGTCTGTGACACAAAATAAACTTTTAAGATGTTTTCAGGTGAGAATGTAAATGTGTAAACTTCAAATATTTGCTTGATTCATCAAGATAGCCCTTAATTGCAACAGTGCTCCGACGTTTCCGGAGACGTCCGTTCCTGCTGCTCTGCCAGCCAGCTCACCTCACCAGCTATCAACTGACTGGGCGGCCAAGACTCACTATACTCAGAGAGAACGCCTGACTCCAGGCACATCCTTTTCAAACCCCCACTGGTTTTCGCTGTTAAACACAGAGACAGTATAATTCACTTGGATGATATCTAACAGCTGATGTTCGGTTTATTTCAGTGTTTCATTTGCTCCTGAGCAAATCGGTTTCGCTGAGATTAAAGTTAAGCATCATAACTGGATAGTTTTATTCAACATTAATGTCTCACTAGAGAGCTGCGAATATATTTGGAAATTAATCATTCACTCAACTGTATTCCTTGATGCTGAAATGTGTTATACTTGTTTTAACAGCTTATTTTGAATTAAAGCTTGCATTAAATAAACCACCAAAAAAAGAGCAACAGTTCAGTCTCCCTTTTAACAGCTTCTTTTCCACAGTTGTGCTTCGCTACTCTGAGGTGAGGGCAGGTGCCACTGATATGAAGGCTAGACTGTCCAGTTTCACAGCTGCTCACTTCCGGCCTTTGTGGTCCTCGTGGGCTGTGAAGGACCTGGTCTACGTAGGCCGGGTCCTTCAAAGGATGCAGCCCCTGAATTTGGACACAGCTATTAATTCAATTCAATTCAATTCAATTTTATTTATATAGCGCCAAATCACAACAAACAGTCGCCTCAAGGCGCTTTGTATTGTGGGTAAAGACCCTAC
>JASGAU010001662.1:0-13168 GCA_030220045.1 Australoheros facetus
AATCTGAGCCACCATTCTGAGAAAAGAGGGTTCTAGGACAGACCAAAATTCTTTATAAAACTCTGCTGGAAAACCATCTGGGCCTGGGGCTTTATTATTTATTATCTTATCTTAAAGACTTCATAGTACCATATCACCCCAATAGAGCACTTCACTCTCAGACTGCAGGCTTACTTGTGGTTCCTAGGATATTTAAAAGTAGAATGGGAGGCAGAGTCTTCAGCTATTAGCCCCCCTCTACTCTGGAACCAACCCCGAGTTTGAATTCGTGAGACAGAAACCTCTCTCTACTCTTAAGATTAGGCTTAATACTTTCCTTTTTGATAAAGCCCATAGTTAGGGCTGTATCAGGTGACCCTGACCCTCCCTTATTTATGCTGCAATAGGCTTTGGCTGCTGGAGCTTCTCACTGAACATTTTTTCTTCAGTCATCTCTTTTGACTCCTGGTGTGTTTATACACCACTCTGCATTTAATTATTAGTAATTATCTCTGGCTCTTTCTCCCATAGTGCGTCTTTTGTACTGTCTCTCTCTGGTTTCCTCTCTTTCCCCTCAACCAGTTGCGGTAGATTACTGCCCCTCCCTGAGCCTGGCTCTGCCAGAGGTTTCTTCCTGTTAAAAGAGAGTTTTTCCTTCCCACTGTCATGTGCTTCTGATTTTAGGGGTTTCATTTTAATATTGTAGGGTCTTGACCTTACAATACAAAGTATCTTGAGGTGACTTTTAGTCTTGCTTAATAAACTCACATATAACATGTTTAATGGGAGCTTTTTTTTTACTTTTTAAATGATGGATTAACTATTTTTGAATAACATAATAATTACATCAAGTACAAACAAGTTATTTAGGAGCTGTTAATTGTTAATGTAACAATTTCCAATAAATGATTAACAACATAAACAGATTATAAAATGCTGGCCCAAGGACAAAACATGTTAAGGCCCTGTTGTATCTGCTCTGTTTATTAGGGCAGATTATTGTGCTTATAAGTGCTTATTATTGTTTTACCAAATTAATCTCCTTTTTGAGGGACTAAACATGCTCAACAACTCATAAAATTTTGCACACGCATCAGGTCTGTTGAAATTTTATGTATTTTAATGGTTGCAGACATTTGCAAAATAGCTGTTGAGTGCTACCTGTGATTTATTTAATGAATTACTACGGACACATAGTTTGACTAACATGAATTAAATTTGGTACATGTGTGTAACATCCCAAGAAGTACAAAAAAACATCCTTTAGCCTTATGTGCTAAACCCAACAGAAAGTCTGCTATTTTGAATTCTAGATACAATTTTGGTGCGCATTCTACCATTTCCAGGCGTTATACTTTTTGAGACTTCTCCTAGTGATTTTATCAGATAACCATGATCTTTGGTGAGTTCAATCTAAAGACCTTTGTTTTTTTTGTCAAAGGGCGTGTTTGTGGCAACACACCAAATTTTGATCATTCGCCGCAAGACATCAAATTGTCATATCTCAAATATACATGGTCCCATCTGTCCCAAAATTCACATATTCAATGAAAATCTGGAGACACCCATGTGCCGATATTAAGTCACACTCATAGGGCCACTGGGTGGCCTTATGAGTTGTTAATTAAAGTAGTAAGGCGATACAAAAAATGCAGTTCATTAACCAATCATCTGTATTTCTCAATATTACACAGCTACAAAACTGGACTTCCAATCAACACAATAAGCATGTGACACACACAGATCTCACTTGTTTGAAATATAACACAGCACAGGAAAAACATAGAGCTGGACCTCCAATACAATGCCACAATCTTAAAGGCATCTTTATGTAAGTAAAAATAAATAAAATTAAAAAATCAAGTTGAATGTCACATGGCAGCACAATAAACACATCCCACTTAATCTTTACTACTTTCTTTGAATTTATGCTGCTTTCTAGTTCCAATAACAGCAAGAAGGGTAGCCAACGTTCCTCAAAAGTATACTTGAACTCCTAAACAAGAATGTGATTTAAACAGCTAAAATAAACTGTCTATTAACTAATACTACAGAACACTGGCAACCACAGTCAGAGAAAAGTGGAGAGTGAATATTGTATTTCACAGCTGGAATATCAGAGATCTGTAAAATATCAAAATTATTCTTTAGCTTGAAGATCATTTGATTTTCACCACAGAGAGGAGCAGCATTCAGCACCTTTCTGTCTTAATTCTGAAAATAAATGGACATCCAGCTGGTTGGTGAACCATCAAATAAATAAGGTTATTCTTTACAGATATTTATGTGACAAAGCTAATCCATGCAATATTTCATTCTGTACATATATGGACAATTATGAATTCAAAGATTAAATGTTTAGATACAGTACCAGTCAAAAGTTTGGACACATGTCCAAATTTTTGTCTGGTACTGTATAATTTACTGTATAATTTACTCTGTTTATCTTTTCTTCTTTTTTTTTTAACCAAACACTAAAAAAATCCTTTTATTTCAGGTGTACATGTATCTAACCCAGCTCATCAAAATGTCAAGATGTAAATTAGAATGTATGCAAAGAAAAGTGTGAAGAAGACTTTGAGTTAGATTCACCAAATACTGAGATTCTACACAGATCAGTCAAAGCTAAGCTTTGACTTGAAAAACACCACAAACATGCACATCTCAATGCAAGATGATCATTAGATATGAGGTCTTATACTTACAGTTATACCTTTAGTTAGACTTTTTTTTGATTATGCTTAACTAAATTTTCAAGTAAACATAAAATAATGTGCCTAAAACAGATGAATAATACTCACCATTGTATAGAACAGCACTTAAGTAGAAGTCAAGTCAAGTTTATTTCCATAGCACATTTAAAAATTGCAGTCGGTCAGCAAAGGGCTGTAAGATAAAATAACAGAGTTAAGAAAGGAAAGATTAAATTTAAAAAAACATGAGTAAAACCACCATAAATAACGTGCTCAAAACTCAGTCTGATTTAAAGCCAGGGAATAAAAGTGGGTTTTCTTATGGGTTTTTAAAAGTGTCTAAAGTTAGACAGGTCATGTTGTGAAGGGCTAGTTTGTTTCACAGTTCTGAAATAAGAACTGCAAAGACCTGATCTCCTCTCTGCTTTAATGTGTACCTCAGGACAGCTAGTTGCATTTGCTCAGCAGAGATGTAGAGGGAATGTGCAAACCTAAAAGATCACATAGGAAAGAAGGTCCCAACCCATGCAATTATTTTATTTTCTGCAAATATTAAGTGTGTTATGTTTGTATCCTGTAATAAATACGTTATATATATCACTTTGTGTTTTGTCACAAAGTCACTTTTTCCTTTTACTAGAGTGAAGATAGCTAAAATATGTTTGAGTCTCGAGGTCTTGCTATATATGGTCCTCACTTTAGATGAGGTCATACAAAATACTTAAGAAATGTTTAGAATTCAAATTTTAGGTAGAATTAGTTCAAACTGAGCAGTATGCAAAATATGTCTATGACTGAAGTCAGCATACAGTACAAGTATTTGCAAGTGCAATACAGAAGTAATAGCATTTGTATTTTAGTAGTAGAAGAAGGAGTACCAGTACTCATGTGTACTCAGTATACAATACCTTTGAATGATTTTAACATTAAGAAGTCAAGTTGCAGTTACAGGTGAAAATGTATTACAGGACGAAATCACTTGAGCATTAGACAGTAGATTCATGTTACAATAAATGGCAAAAATCATGTTGATGCATTCAATCTTCTGTAAATTAAATGCTTTGGATTTACTAATAAAAATTAAGTGAAGGAAAAGCAAGAAATTGTGTTAGTTGACCTCATTCCAGTTGCGTGGGACCAATGTACACAATCAAATCAAATAAATTCAAAATATATTTTTTTTAGTGAACTAGCTCATTTCATAATCTGCATATGTATAAATGTGGATCTAAATATGCTGTTAATCATTTTCTTAGATTTTCTACATTATACAATGAGCCATTAACAACTCCTAAATAACTTTGTTTGTACAAATATTTTATGTAATACTTTATTTAGAAATTGTTAATCATCATTTATGAAGTATAAAAATGCTGTCATATATGAACATATATATATATATATATATATGAGCTTATTAAGCAAGACTAAACATTTATATCATGTTTATAAATAACATACTAATGAGGATTAATGCTTCATAAATGGTGAATTAAGTATTAACTAATATAATAATGCTTAACATTGTTTAGTTATTATAAAGTGTTACCAAATGAAATTGAATTTTTAAAAAAAGAAAGTAACTGTCATGCTGTCTTCCACTGGTGTAAATGACATTTTCAAACAAGTGGTGTCAGTTGTTTTAAAAAGGAAAAAAAATCATATGACTTTACTTTGAACTCCATTTTTACCTTTATTTATGGTGTGTACAGCTGTGGTCAAAAGTTACACTCCTCATAGTCATGGATGGCATGTTAATTTTGGGCTTTTTAATCATTTCTTTGAACGGTTCTTTTCCCAGGGTTGAATGATTGTATAGGATACATCTTTAATGACTTTAAAAAACAATAATTGGGTGCACAAATTTGAAATTATTTTTAATTCAAAATCTCTGTATATACACTTTTATCAAAGTATATATACAGGGTCAAAAGTATGCATAAGCCCCAATTAATATTTGGTTAAATGTTTCTTAGCAGGTTGCACCTCAACCAAATGCTTTTGGTAGTTATCATCAAGCTTCTGGCATAATTCTGGCTTAATATTTGACTGCGGTTCTTGGCAGGAGTAGAGTTCCTTTAAATTGCTTGGTTTCCTGGCACAGACTCATCGTAATTCACAAATTTCCAGTAGGGTTGAGGTTGGGGGTTAGGGAAGGCAATTCCAGTAGCTTAATGTTAGCTTGTTTTATCATTCCCAAACCAGTTTTGATGTGTGTTTGAGATCATTGTCCATTGATCCAACTGTGTCCTGGTTTCAAGTTGAAGAATTTGGAGGTAGTTCTCCTTCTCCATTGTTCTAAGCACTTTGTACCAATACCTCTGGCACCAAAACAGCCGCAGTGAATGATGCTACCATCTCCATGCTTGACAGCTGGTACAGTATTTTTTTATTTTAAATGCCTCATTTTTACTCGTCTAAACATGAACTCTTTTATTTGTGGCCAAATAGCTTGTTGATAGTTACCAAAAGCATCTTGTTGTGGTGCAACTTGATCAGGTGCAGTTAACCAAATATTAGGTAGGGTGTATGTATACTTTTGAAAATAAAATAGTAAATAACTCTGAATAGTCTTTACAAAGTCAAATAATATATCTGACTTAAAAAATTAAGTGCACTATAATGTTTGCATTTTGACTGTAAGTAAACTAGAGTGGCACAGTAGTGCGGTTGTTAGCAATTCAATTCAGTTTTATCTATATAGCACCAAATCACAATAAACAGTCGCCTCAAGGTGCATCACAGCAAGAAATTCTTGGGTTCAAATCTAGTCTGGGGCCTTTCTGTGTGGAATTTATATAACACCACCCACCCCACCCCCCCACCCAACCCATGTCTGTGTAGGTTATCTCTTGGTACTCTGGCTTCCTCCCACAGTCCAAAACATGGTGATTCTAAATAGACTGTAGGGGTAAATGGTTATCTGTCTCTACGTGTTGGTCCTGCAACAGACTGGTGACCTGTCCAGGGTCCAGTACTTTGTGCTGTCACAAACTGAGGCAAGTGCAATACAAATGCAGTGCAAATTGTGAGACTGATAACTATATAAGCCATTCCAAGTCACTTCTATTTAAACCCAACATCTTATACTTGCTGAATTTGTTTAGACTTTTTTAACCAAAAAATCTCTATACAACATATTTGAATCAAATATATGCAACTCTCTCAGTAGTAGCATACAAATGTATGGCAAGTGGAAAAAGGTGAGTAAAGAAAAGCCCATTTTGTCATGAAAAGTCCCCCGGCAGCCTAAACCTATAGCAGCATAAGGGTTCAGGGTAATCTGATCCAGCCCTAACTATAAGCTTGATCAAAAAGGAAAGTTTTCAGCCTAATTTTAACAATAGAGAGGGTGTCTGTCTCCTGAATCCAAACTGGGACCTGGTTCCACAGAAGAGGGCCATAAAAGCTGAAGGCTCTGCCTCCCATTCTACTTTTAAAAATTCTAAGAACCACACGTAAACCAGCAGTCTGAGAGCGAAGTGCTCTGTTAGGATAACAAGCAACTGTGAGGTCTTTAAGATACAGCAATGCACTGCAAGAAATGCAGTAAAATATCTACAATACTGCTAAAATCCTGTCTCAGAGTAATGGTGAAAAGATTGTCCATGCCTTTGTTGCTTCAAGATGGGACTATTCCAATTGTAATTATGCCTTAAAAGTTGTTGACAGTGCTGCTGTTTTTTTTTCTTCAGTCAACACAAACTGAAGTCAGATTGCACAATTGAAAGTACCCTGAGAAAGTTCACTTTCATTTTTTTTTCTATCTGCCCATCGTGAGTATAAAGAATGATAAGAACTTATGTAAGGAAGGAACAACATGGCTGTTTGATTTGTAGCTGTAAAATGATTAGTGAATTTTACACCAGTAATGCATTACCTTACTGAATTATAGAAAAATGTAATGTGATCAGTAATGCTTATTTTTGGAAGAAGAGTGTTGATCCAACACTGGTGTTGACCGAGGTTCAAAATTCCCCAGACATGTGAGGTATCCCCCACCCTTTAGCCCACAGGACACAAATGATCTGCTGCCACAGAACCTCCCAGAGGTCCTGTGTCCATATCCTAATGGTTCTGAGATGTATTGGTGACATGATGGTGACCTACGCACTAGACTTGACTGATAAACAAACAGAACTGTCTAAAAATTTGTAGAATTTTTACTGTCCAGAAATCTAGCCGTTCACTTGTATTTTGTTTGTTTTTGTCTTTTATGCCCAGTGGCTAATATATTCACTAATGTTCATTCAGCTAATGTTGGGGCTAGTTGTGCTTGATGGAGAGAGACTCGACTAATATGTTATATAATCTTTAAATCCATCAAAAATATACCAATTTTTGTCACAGAACTAAATTTGAAACTAAATCAACACAAGGTGCAAAAATGAACAGTAATTTTTGGTTATATTTAAAAAAGAGCTTCAGCTCTATCACAATTTATGTTTTTTTAAAAACTGGCAACATTTTGTTGGAAAAACAGATTACAGATAGACATTTTTTGGTTTATGTCACTAAAACAATTTCACAATTTGTTTTTATTTTTAAGTTTTCGACCCACAGAATCCAATTGCAAGGGTAGGCACACTTACACGTGGCCTACTCCATTCTATGATAAACATAACAAACGTGCAAAAAGGAGACGAGTCTTTTACCTAAATTGCTGCATTTTTAGCAACGGTATCACTGTTGCTGCTTGTTTGAAGCTAGCATGAAATGCTACAGAGCAGCACATGCTAAATATTCATATTCTGTATTACATTATTGTTACATTGTTACATTGTTGGCTGACTATACAAATCCATTGTAATCTGAGTAGAAAATCACATTATTATTTTCACTGACAGTGACCTAATAGAAGCAGTGTCACAGGTGGACGCCGTCTCAGACCTCCTACTGTATTGCTAAACTTGGTGGCTTTGAGGAGTCAGGCGCCAGATTTCTGGGACAGTTAGTTCCCTTGCTCATTTCCCATGTCAATTCAATGTGGTCTCATCCAGAGGCCAGCAATTATTTCCCTCAGCCTGCCCAAGGTACACTGCTGCTTTTGTTCCATCTCTCTATCAGCTCTGAATACAGTCCCCGAACCAGACAAACCTGTAGAGTATGTTATCAGAACTCTTTGTGCTAGCGCTTAGCTTCCCCTTCCCAGACCTCTGTATAACAACAGAGTAGAGGCATCACTGTAGGCAAAGAGTCTATCTCTGCTTTCCCTTAGTGGAGCCTCAACAAACCCAGTTAACTTCTAGCAACATCTGTAGCATGTGGTTCACTATTTAAATCTATGTTGGTCACTGAAGTTGGTATGGTCCTCAGCCCTCACTTGACCCAGTTATAAAGAGTTGAATTTTACATCACAGCTGACACGTTACTAGAGCCCACTATTGGTTTTAAGGTTTCTGAATATGATTTTCCTACCATACCTACAGTCATATTTCTTTTTCATTTTATTATGGGTACTCTAAGCACAATTTTAATAGCTTCCACTCATCAAGTAAAGGACATAACCTGTCTATAAGACAATGCCTGCTCTCCTCTATTTGCTAATAACTCTGACATTATAATACAAATGGTTAGGATAAACTCACTAGTGGGGTAAGTAAATGGTGGCACAATGACAAAAAAGAGGAAAAACTGGATTTGCATGTGGGTGGGTCTTTGAGAATCTGCCTGTGTGCACTGCAGGATTTGTGCTTATTTTAGAAATATTTTACTGAAAAACAATTCAACAGACTAGTGGCCTGTCCAGGGTAGGAACAGCTATGATAGGCTCTAGCACCTTTGAATTGGATAAGCAGAAGAAAATGGATGGATGGATGGATGGATGGATGGATGGATGGATTTTAAAAATAAATACTTTATTATATGTATCACCCTTACATCTGCCTTTTGTGGTCAAACTGAAATATGACTTGGTTCTTTGAAGCAAAGCATTTCTTACTCTGAATAAAGCTAATGACTCAGAAAAATCTGGTGAATAGTGATTTGGAGCGTGAGCCACTGACTGAGCATTTCTAGTATTTTTTTTTCCTGGACCATTCGTGTTGGTTTGACAAAAAAACATCTGGTGACCATGTGAATTATAGTCTGGCGTGATTAAAGGTGGGAGGTGAATAAGACTTCAAACATCATAGGGAGGAAGTTGTGGTAGGTGGATGGATGGATCAACAAACTATGCAAATTTGACACTAAAGTCTACTGCTTGTTTCCCATCTATGCTGAATGCTGCCTTCTTTTTACCATGACTATGGTAATTGTCTCTTAAACATGCTGGTGAAGGCTCCCAAACTTAACAAGGTATGTTTTTCACACCAAAAAACATTGTTTCCCAAACCATGACCAAGCCAAAGCAATGACCATATGAGCAGTCACTAAACTCAGAAACATGACATGGAAGCTGTTGTGGTTGACAGCTGCTGCTGAGATTATCCTTAATCTGGTTTTAGAAATTATTGCTACATTTGAATTAAACATCTACCCTTGGTGATGCAGAATAAAATGCAGAACAGTCACAAAAAAACATCCTTTAAAAGGGTTGTGATTTGGATACACCGGCAGTGGGACGTCCACTTACTCTGAGCAGCAGGCAAAAGGTTACAGTATCTCTTGAGTTCAAGTGATTCCTTTCAAGACATAGAAACAGCAGACAAGTGCAATGTGTGGCATCTTCCTCAATATCATGACAACGTCATGCAGAAATGATATATTTTTAGGAAGATGTAGCCCTTTGTCGTTTCTTGCTCTGAACTTAGCTTTTCTGTTCACTGGAAAGCCTGAAATAGACAACCACATAAAAAGCTCATATTTGTAATTATATATTGTACATCCCAGCAATGCAAAAATTACAACCTGCATTTGAGATTAATGGTTTTGAAGTACAGTATTTGTGTTATAAAACCTGGATACTGGCATCTTTTCCCTATTAAGTACTAGTAAAGTTTTTCTTCTCCTATTTTTATTAAACCTCCTGAATGTGTGTGTGCATTTCATATAAACTTCAGCACTGAGTGAAAGTCTCGGTCACCTTTTACATTTGAGCTCAAGCTGGATTTAAACAAACCTCCAGTTGCTCACTGTTTCCAGCACTATGGAGTATCACTGAGTAGCCTCCAGAAATGACTGCTGCATCCTCGTGTGTGACGTTGTTAGAATATGCTTTGCTGCCTTTTAGCTTGTCCCCGATTGCGACTGTCTGACCCTTACCCATTCTTCTCTTAAAGTCCCAGATGACAGCAGCATTGTTAGAGGCACGAGGCTTTCTTTGAGTCACTAATCTTAAACAGGCCATTACACATGCATCCACTGATCCTGAAAAATAATAAATATAAGGAATTGAAATTATTCAAGTGTTGTATTATTCTATTTTACGCAGCCTCTTTTTGCCATCCAGTTGCATTTGTAAATCATAACATCAGCCGTTAAGACAAAATTATGATTCCTGGTCATTTCCTGGTGTTTCTTTGTGAAGCTTTGACAGATTGTTAGATTCTTACAGCCAATTTTTATGGTTTGTTTGTTTGTTTTTTGTTTTTTGTTTTCACAAACATGTCCGTGTTTGATTGGTTTTGTCCTAATCAGCAGTGACATTTGCATTTGCTTTGGCCGATTTTTGTTGTTTTCATTAGCTTACATATTGTAGTGACATTTTATTTTTCTTCACCTTTTTCACATTTTAATCTCAAACAGAACAGGATCATTTAGTACCTGCAAATCTGGAATATTTAGTATGGAAACCGTACACCTCAGGACTCAGTACACACAATACTGAGTAAACACAGTACTGAGTGTGTTAACTACACACAGTCCCATCCACCAAGGAACTAGAATACAGTTTAAAACCTCGTTTTTGATCCATATTGAAATATGAAATGTCTTAGGTGTATTTTTTTTTAATTTGAGGGAATGAAGAAAAAACATTTTTTTAAAAACTTCACAAATAAGCTGAATATTTACACAATAATGAGTTTGACTTCAACTATGTTTAATTATTATTTTTTTAATAGAAGGAAAAAACTTCTGAAAAAAGCTCTGATGTGAAAAATCAAAATCTCATTATACATGCTGCTCCTATATATGGTCAGACACTTAAATCTTAAATTCACACCACACAGGCCGTCAGTGCTTTGGGTTGTTATTTTAATTTATTTCTGACTCAGCCATTTCATGGCATAAACGATTCTTGTTAAGAATAGCTTACGTATTTTTAAATTTGACTTTTCTTAAAACAAGAAGAAATATTTCTACTGTGGCCACATTACTGTACTATTTCCAGAGAAGTGCCGATTGTAGAGGAGTGTGTTAAAATATGATCTCTCAAAGTCTAAAAATGAAGAGGTAGACACAATAGATTGGGTTTGATTGCTTTTCTTTCAGGAAAAGAATATTTTAATGGTCGGGCGTTTTGTTAAGCTGAAGATGTTTAACAGTGCACTTTGCGCTACAGCATGTAGCAGAGTATAGGTAACCTGACACAGCGTCGGCACTAACATGACACCCAATTAACCACAGTCTGTCCATCCAGGCATTTAACCAGAGCTGATATTCGGCCTCGTGTGTGAGGGTTCACAGAGAAACACGCTTCAGATATACAGCCAGACTCCGCATTGTCCTCTCCGCTAACTGTCAAAAAAGGAAGAGTCGCAGAATTCTGACAGAAGAGCCACAGACCAAACTCCACTCGTTTTGTTTCTTTTTTTTTTTCTTTTTCCTTCAGTTAAGAAAGTTACACAAAAGGTGGCAAATTTGTTGACAATAAATAATAAATAATTTTGCCGCACGGGAACAAACAAAACATTTCCTTCCGGATTTAACAGCATTTTTTAAAACTTATTATTAATTTACACATCTTTGGGAAAGAAAAAAAAAAATCGGACGGACACTAACTCGCACAAATGTCCCACGAAGCTTGTGGCAAAATAGAGGTATACCATGTTGCAAATGCTTTAGTACTTGGGTCTTTAAGGAAATCATGTAATTAATGGAAAACCAGAACAAACACAGAACAAGCAACTACAAAAACAAACAAACAAACAAACAAAACAAAACAAAAATAAATAAAATAAAATAAAACATTGTTTCCTATTCAAAGTCGCGTACGGCATTTCGCAAGTACATAATTTCGACTTCTCTCATATTCAGAGGCTCCGTTTATCGGTGGAGCCAGCTTCATGCCTGCTCTGTTTGGCAACTGTAACCGCGCTATGAACTGGCAGCACCGACCGCGAGGACTCATCAGTTTATCTCCTCTGGACATTAGAATGGGTGACCGTGGTAAAATCCCATGATTGTCTTCACAGTGTCAAAATACAACCAGGGGGTTGCTTGGTGCAGTCGGGAGGGATGGTATGAAAGGGGCTATGTGTTCATTCAGTCTGTCCATGCAGCGGCGGCTCAGGCCTCGATGGGGCTCGATACCATGCTGTTCGGCGTGTCTGGAAGCTGAGACGACATAGACGCTACTTCGCTGCCTGTCGAATTCGAACCCGGTCCTCCTTCCGAGAAACTAACCTGTGGGGCACAGCAGGCGGTCTTTAAATCAGGACTGTAAACTCACATTCTTTTACATACACACACACTAAACGGTGTAAGATTACATGTACTCACAGGCGGTTCACTACTGCCCAGTAACTGACGCAGCCAATCATGTCATCATAATGAAAATCACTTTAATTACCGATGTCAGCTATAATAATAATAATAATAATAATAATAATAATAATAATAATTGATTGATTGATTGATTGATTGATTGATTGATTGATTGATTGATTGGTTGATTTGTAGGATTGCAACGGAGCGATAATCTGACAGAACAGTTGCAAAAAGGATGACTTGATGTTCGGTCTTATGGCCATATGTGTTACTAAATATTAAAATCTATTCGTTTGTAATTAAAGAGGAAGCCAGGGGCTGTCTGGAGGTTTGGAAAAACACATTCAAAGCACGAAACACGTTTAATCTTCCCATAGTTAACGCTGGTCTTCAAATGGCCTCCCAGTGTTTACGCATTCTGGGACTCTTTAGTCCTCTGAGCTGCCCCAATCATAGCGACAGAGATAATTCTCACTGGTCATAGTGGTTACCTGTCGATGTCGACATCAGGTAAGTCCCAAACTGGATAAATGTTTTTTGAACGATCCGTGGCTAAATTCTAAATTGGCTTTCATCTGTCTGAGAATGCAGATTCACTCATAACAGAAACTGACACACACTCTATAGAGCTGAAGAATTACTGGCAGCTCAAAGTCACAACCCGGAGCAACTGCACTCCATTAAAATGACCAGTTCGTTTTAATTGCTTTTATCCCACGCAAACACACATATGTGCACGTGTGAACGTCCATCGAAACATTGTAATTTAAAGTTACAAATCCTACAAATAAAAAGTTACATAATTTGCGGAGAAACAACTTAAGTTTGAAAATACTAGCTTCTATGAGGGATTGTAGGACTCGTTTTTCCCACAAAAAGTGCTCACAAACAGCACTATATATATA
>JASGAU010001970.1:0-13093 GCA_030220045.1 Australoheros facetus
CACACACACACACACACACACACACACACACACACACACACACACACACACACACACACACACACACACACACACACACACACACACACACACACCATTAAAAATGGACCTTGCCCTGTGTTTTTCTATCTTTCTCTTTATTCTCTTTCACTTCCCCTCATCATCAACTGCTCCATTTAATGCAGTGGCAATGTTGTGCTCTGTGAAAAGAGGGTGATGGCTCAGTGCTCCTGCAAAGGCCAAGCGAGAGAACACAAGGCAGGTGTTTGGTGTTTGTGAACTGAGAAGACGTCATGTTGAACCGGCATCAGACAAAATCTGGAGACACTTCTGTCATTGCTGCATTAACACTGCCACACGTTAATCAGATGTAAAAAGTGTATGACGTACAGCGCTTTAAAGCAAATGAGATAACGTCTCACATGCAGATAAACAAGCTAAAGGGCAGTAACTGCCACATTTATGTGAGGAGTTTAGTCTTTCCAGGTGTCTTCTAGCTGAAATATTTTGGTTATTCTATAATTGGTAACTGACAAAATATATTTGTTTCACTGGCATTCATAATCTCAACATTAAACACTAAAACAAATCTAATATTATTCTAAATGTAAGGAAACCAGCATAACAAGGTGGTAATAACTGTGCATGTGTGTTGTTGTTTTATTTGTTTTTTTTGTGTGTGTGCGGCTCAAGGGGACTAATTGCCATCTGGTTATATTCTGAGGTGGAAGAAAACACTCACTTTTCTGCCCCACAACCCCAATGCAGTATTCCCTTATTCAATTCCTTAAATGGGATCCCATCTCATCTTGGATGTTACCTGGCATGTCTGTGCATTCCAGCTGCTGCCTGCATGGGCCACTTCATCATTCCTTGTGCCTTGGCCCTTTCTGTGGCAGTAATAGAAAACACTTCATCACAGTTGTCCGCCTTGCAGGACTCTCCACTCATTTATGGGACAGTGGGATGCAAACATGTCAGCTGATATTTAACAATGACTCTTCTGGTACCTGCCTCCTCCTGAATGATGGTGATGTGGCTTAGTCATTTGAGTACTGGAGCAAATCTAACTAATGATCTTAGCTGTCAGAGATAAATTCCGCCATTGGGCACAGGACCCTGCCACCGCCACTGCCGCGGCTGGCAGCCTGTATCTCCCAGATGTGCTGTGTCAAACCTGCCCCTTGGTATCATCTCATGCTAACTGCACCAAAGGCGTGTTGAAGCTGCAGCCTGAACTGAGTCACGACTCGCTTTTTTTTCTAATCTCTGGGATCCCAGGTAGTTCATCATGTGTGGAGCATATCAACATTAACACAGGCTAGCTGCATCTGTCAACAGAATATGTGTCTATTCAGTGGTCACTGTATAAAGGCCTGCTTTTGTTTTTGTTGCACCAAACTCTGGCTTAGAAGCATTACTCCAATAAGTAATTTTTGAGTGAGATGACAGCCATAGAAATAACATGCAGAGAATATCAAGATGGCTCCCATACACTCAGCAATCACACATGATGGCAAAGAGTAACAACGTAACAAAATTTAGAAACCTCTGATTTACATCACACCGCTATTTACATATTAAATTTACTAAGCTTTGTCTTTATAACAGCCTTTAGTGTGCTTGTACAGTGATTAATGATTTCTATTTGTAATATAAAAAGAAGAAAAAAAAAGAGCTTTCATTCTAATGAAAGACCAGCTACACTCTAAAAGCCATGAAGTTAAAGTATAACTTTATTTTAGTCTTTCAATGCATAACTTTGGTAGTCAGGAAGCTGCTATAGTTCATGCACTCATTTTATTTCAGTGTTATAAAAGTTGGTGTTTTCCTTACATTACCTAGACCAGCAGGTTGCTACAGAGCTGTGTGTGTGTGTCTGTTTGGCTAATTGACGTAACACCGTGGCTTGTTACAGAATTCTCTTTATTATTGCAGAGGTTTGATGCATTTTGGCTATTTAGGAGGCAGAATTTGTTTTTGTTTTCAAAATCAGACCACTGACAAAGCTTGCTGCAATAACATTTGTCAGCAATGACTTCACTGACTAATTTGGATTTGGATGGGTGGCAAGGGCTGTGTGCAGAATAAGGCCACAGCAACATGAAATGTATCAAACTACACTGTGAAACAACAATGAACACACATTTTTCTTAGACCCATGACCTTCTGTCATTATTTCATAAATGGCAAACATATATTTTTGTGATGGTTGACACTATTCTCTGAAATGTTGCCAGCTGTGTGATCCAAGATGTGTGTTAGTAGAAGAAAAACATTTAAAGCATGTAAGGGTTAAGATTAAAATAAATAAAGCCTCGTTATCACAGTATTGCTGTCCATTACAAGGTATGCATGCTCAAATGAGATTTTGATTTCTTTTTACAAGGTCTTTAATAATTAAGTCCCATCTTATCTTAAAGACCTCATAGTACCGTATCACCACAATAGAGCACTTTGCTCTCAGATGGCTGGTTTACTTGTGGTTCCTAGGATAATTAAGAGTAGAATGGGAAGCAGAGCCTTCAGCTTTCAGGCCCCACTTCTGTGGAATCAGCTCTCAGGCTGGATTCGGGACACAGAATCCCTCTCCATTTTTAAGATTAGGCTTAAAACTTTCCTTTTTGATCAAGCTTATAGTTAGAGCTGGATCAGGTGACCTTACCCTCCCTTACTTATTCTGCAATAGGTCTAGACTGCTGGGGGGGTTCCCACAATGCACTGAGTGTTTCTTTCCCACTCACCTCTTTTCACTTTGTTTATACATCATTCTGCATTTAATCATTAGTTATTATTAATCTCTGGCTCTTGTCAGGGAGCTAGCCAGCAAAAATTCACAGCCCAGCGGTATTAGAGGATCAGACGACCAGTGGGGTGGGTGGGGGCTTGCTAATTGTGGTAAAAGCAAACAGGTAAAATTGTCAGCCCGGCGCAGTGCTGTGCAATCAACCACTGGCTAGAACCCTGCTCTTCCACAGTGTGTCTTTTGTCCTGTTGCCCTCCCCTCACCCCCAGCTGGTGGAGGCAGATGGTGGAGGAGGTTTTCTCCTGTTAAAAGGGATTTTTTCCTTCCCACTGTCACCAAGTGCTTGCTCACAGATGGTCGTCTGATTCTTGGAATTTTCTCTCTATTATTGTAGGGACTTTACCTTACCATATAAAGTGCTGTGAGGTGACTTTTGTTGTGATTTGGTGCTGTAAAAATTAAATTGAATTGAATGTTTTTTGTAAAAATCAGTGTTGGAGTTACAGCTTTGTTACCATTTTCTTAACCACTTATCCAGTTCAGGATGACAAGGGGGGCTGTGGATGTTAACTATTTTAAAATTATGTCAGTACATGAGCTAAAGATACTTCATATGGGGAATTTGCTTTACACATGAAAGATTCTAATTTTAAGACTGGGAGGAGACACAAACCCAGCCTCAGGGTGTCATAAGCTAGCATACTCCCAGTGCATCTCCCAAGCCTGGATAAAATGGGAGGGTTCTGTCAGGAAGAGCATCCGTTGTAAAATCAATGTCAAATCAAACATGTTGATCCATCCGCTGCGGTGACCCCTTGGGAAATAAGGGAGCAGCTGAAAGTGACTATCATATGGGGAATTAAAAGACTGTGGAACAAGGGCGTAAACTCTAGAAGCCAATAACCCTTTTTGGTCCATTAATTCCACTACAATTTACTCAGTACTTGTAGGTCACACCCATACAGAACTCTGTGCCCTACACATAAGCAATATTGTGGTTTATATTGGACCACTGGCTCAAAAGCTTAATACTACTTGATGTTAGTGTTCATTATGTGAGCTCACCTAGTGTCACATCTTTTGAAGAGGGACCTACTGTTGGGTGCTGGGTAACTTTGATAGAAACACTGGCTTACTGTCTTTAATAACTCTGCTTAGCTAACCCACTCTTAACCTGTTAGTTGTGCACTGCTCACCTTTATTTTGAAAGAACTCCACCAACAACATTCTTTCCTCAGTTTGCTTTCTCTCCCTCTTCTTTCTTTGCCTTTTTGATAGGGTGCACATTAGCAGTCACCTAGACGGAATAAATAAGCTGTCCTATAAAAAAAAGTCCACGTGTGGGATGGACTAAATCATTTTGCGTTATTTGCAAGGGGTGAAACTGGCATCAGAGAGACTCCGCTATTTTTAAAAAAATTAATGTTCTGTCACCCAACCGATTTATTCAGGCAATTCTATGATGACACTTATTGTTTAGAAATAAAACATTACAAACAAAAAACTTTTCATTGGGGGCTTGCAAGGGCCTATAAAACAACGTGGTACAAAGCCACCCACTGTTTTGGCATTTTCTTCATTGGCATCTAGTTTTTTTTACCCTCCTCTGAAAATGTGCTAGCCAGTTACATTCACAAGACCGTACAGTTGGCTCCTTAAGTCCCAGTCTCAAAGGCCCTGTGTGACCTCCAGCAACTGCTAAATGACTGAAATTCATAGGTGGCCAGTCTCAGGGAATACACCTTTTTTTTCCCCGTAGCAGCTGGTGGTTGTCAGGGGGGCTGCAAACTTGTCTTTAGGACTGTGTGACTGGGACTTTACAGAGACTTTAAGTAGAACCAAATGTTGAAAAATACATAAATTTAAGCTTTGTACAATTCAAATTGGTTGTGAGATATGCAAAGAATCACTCCTCTTTTTATACTGATCTGTAAACATGTTCATTTTTGCTCCGGAGTTGGCTATTTTATATGGGAGTCTATGGGGATCACGTGTCCACAGACTTATGGTCCCATTATACCTGCCCGAGTTGGTTGCTTTGTGCACTGCAGGTGACACCCTCACACAGCCACATCCATTTATGCTGGCCGTTAAGGTGCACATAGCAGCTGTGGTATTCTCCTGAATGATAGGTGTCACCACTCAGGCAAAACCTCCACATCAGTGCTGATATAAGAGGAGAAAAAGTCAAAACTGGAAGCAAAGAAGCAGTTTTTCCCCACAAACTCTCATCTTTTCAGACTGTTGCAACATCTTCCTCTGTTTAACCTGTGAATCTCTGAGCTTCTGTACCGATCATTAAAATGGCAGTAAAAACTAACATGATTGTACAATTGTGTCTTTAACCCGCTGGCTGTGGCAGCAGCAGCACAACATGCCAGGTAACAAAAATTGAGACGCACATGACGGGCAGAAATGGTGGCTTGTCACAGAGGATGTGTGGTCAACTTAATATATAATGGTATAATATAATGGAGCCCTTACTGATATACTGGTTAAAAGCACCTTTGGTTCCATTTATATTAAAATACGTGTCACCAGCACCAGATTTTGCAGTGATGACACAAACACACAGGCACCAAATGCAGACACACAAGCTGAAAACAATCCCTGATATAGTGTCGCATCTGGTACAAGTGGAAAGACTCCAGTTTGAAACCCCACATGTGGTCAGTTAAAGTGTCTCTGAGCAAGTCATGCCAAGCCCCCAGCAAGTCAGTCTAAGTCACATCAGTGTACTTAATCCTGTAAAGGTAAAACTGGTCACATCATTATTAAATAAACACTGGTGGATATATTACACAAACTATTGCAAGATGCAAAGAACATTAAAATACCAAACTAAATCATCCAACTCTCTGCAGACATCATTGAACAGGTACGACTTATCTTTCAGTGTGGATGATTTCTGTGTTTAGATAATAGGCTGATCTCAGTACCTGTGTGTAATCATTTTTGGTTTACCTCACAGTACAACACATTTTCTGTTTTCCTCTTCTTTTCAATCGAACTCTTTTGATCTGTTCTGTGATGGTGCACCTGCTCTTTTTAGATATCCCTCTCTCCATCCAGTCCCTCTCTCATATGCACACACAGACACACACACAAGTACACACACTATCTGTTTCTTCCTGTCTTTCTCTCACACACAAATTCTTACACATCTCTCTGCCTCACCCTTGTTGGTTTTCTCTTTCTCTGTAATTACAGGTTTCTTGTCTACTTCCTGTGTTACATGCTGCAGCCACTGGCCTCCTCCATGTTTCCTCCTCTACCATTTTAGTGTCACAGATATGCTGCTTCTCCCTACAGCAGCCAACAGAGATGAAGACACACAATATGCTATTTAATGTGTCTGGACTGACCAAGAGAGGAGAGAAAAAAAAAAGGAAAACTGAGATATAAAATGTGGGTTTTGGCATATGTGGCTGCTTAGTGGATGGGTGTTTGTGTGTGTCCAGCAGTTGTAAAGTTTGCTTTAATTATTCATGTGGAAGCAGTAACATTGCTTTCCAAACTAGCAAATGAAACTCCATCTTGCCTAGGAACTCACACAGGTCACAGCGGCCAATTACTTAATGAAAATGCTCAGGTTTCTAATGCAGCCTTGGCCAGAGCTCTTCTCCAAATTCCTGCGGTACTTCATATAGCTATAAAACAGAGTGTACCACAGCTTTCTTCCAGTGGTTAGGCAAAGTGTGCCACCTCTGCAGTCTTTGGACCCATCAAACCTCCAAATGGCTGAGCCAGCTTTAAGGGAAGGATTATTACTTATTAAGAATGGCTAATGTATGATGTAAAAGTTGGCTCCCTCTTCATCTCTATCCTCTCCTGTCTCCTTGGCTCAGTCTCGGCTTCTCTCTCTTGGCTAAAATGCTCTGTTTGAGTTGTTTGTGCCTACGCTTTCGCATACTATCCAACAGAGCATGAAACTAAAAAGGACGCAAATGTTTTTTTTTTTCAGTCCAAGGCTCACATGTCTACACGGTGAAAAGGTTATTCACTTACCCTTTGCATACTGACTGTGAAGTGGACAAAGTCCGCAGTCCTGAATCAATGAAAAAAGATAAATTCAATATTCACTCACTGGTCACTTTTTTAGGCACACCTTCTTAGTACGAGGCTGGACCCCCTTTTGCCTTGAGAACTGCCATAATTCTTTGTGTCATAGAGTCAACAAGGTGCATTCCTGGTCCATATTGACATGATAGCATCACACAGTTGCTGCAGGTTTGTCACCTGCACATCCATGATGCTAATTTCTCATTCCATCACATCCCAAAGGTGCTCTATTGGATCCAGAGGTCATTTGAGTACAGTGAACTTGCTGTCATATACAAAGAAACAGTTTGAGAAGATTTGAGCTTTGAGACATGGTGCGTTATCCTGCTGGAAGCAGGCATCAGAAGATGGGTACATTATAGCCATAAAGCAATGGACATGGTCAGCAACAATACTCAGGTAGGCTGGGATGTTTAAGAAAATATCCTGTGCACCATCACACCACCACCGTCAGCATAAACCATTTCATGTTGTTTTTATTTAATTGTGATGCTACCACCCAAACATGGCAGCAGAAATCAAGACTAATCAGACCAGGCAACATTTTTCCAATCTTTATCTGCCCAATTTGGGTGAGTCCATGTGAATTATAGCCTCAGTCTCCTGTTGACATGAGGCACATCTGGTGTGGTCTTCTGCTGCTGTAGCCCATCTGCTTCAAAGTTTGATGTGTGTGTGTGTGTGTCCTGTCTGGCACTAATAATAATGCCACATTCAAAGTCACTTAAATCACCTTTCTGCCCATTCTGACTTTCACTTTGAACTTCAGCAGCTTTGAACATGTCTACATGCCTAAATGCGGTGAATTGCTGCCATGTGACTGGCTCATTAGATATTTGTAATAACAAGCACTTAAAGAGGTGTACCTAACAAAGAGGGTGTTAAGTGTATATGGCAAGATAAACAAAAAAGGAAAACATCTTTCTGCCTTCGTAGAATCCCAGATTTACTACTCAGTTACTACACAAACAGTTGTATACCTGAGAAAATAAAAGACACATTTGATTGATACATTATTACACAGTATAGGATCAAAGTCCTGGCCTCACCAGATCTACTAGAACAGTTTCAGTCTTTGATCTATTATTTATTATTCCCATTGTGCACCAAGACTTCTGATGTGTGTCCATCAAATGTTAAGAAGTTCAACACACCCATTCTTGGTAAGTCCAAACTTTTGACTGTTACTGTACTTACAAATTTAACATATAACCACTAGTTATATGTTAAATTTGAACCAGAGCAACAAAATTTAAAGGTCTTAGTAAATCAAAGGGGTATTTCCCAACGTTGGTCTTTTTTTGAATGAAATTCTCTCTTTTTGTTACTCTCCCTCCTTCACAGCTCAGCCAGGAGCACTGCATAGAAATACAGAGATGTTTGCCGTTTACCCTACAACGTTTTACAAGTACTGACATGTAGAATACTTTTTAAGTCTGCATATGGCCTATTTTTAATAGACAGACTTAAAAAAAATCTGAACTTATCATTTATTTCAAGTTTTCTATTACTGGATGAATAATCCTCACAGCTGCACGACACCAACAGACATTTGATGGACAGTCCTCTGGCCACTTGACACCCCAACAAGTATGGGCTATTTTAGTAATGCGTGTCCTAACTCCTCCAGCACCAGTGCCGTCTGCGCCCAGCCCCTCACTGTCTTCATCTAGCCGATTTCCTCACAGCTGTGACAGTGAAGCCTGTACAATGTTTTAGTGAGCGCAAGCAACAGCTGAGAGCAGCGCGTCACACACAGCAGCCTGCGAGGTGACTGCGGGCTCTGAATGCAGCACCCATTCTTAACATTTCTGCCTGGTAATACAAAAACCGGGCATATAAATTATTAAATTCCATACCGCAAGGCTTGTGCTGTATAGCATGAGGTAATCGACTACACGCCTGTTGATTTTACGTTTTGTTTTTTTGTTTTTTTTTCATGGACCAACAAGTGGAAATGTGTTTTGCAAACAGAAAAAAAAAAGGTCTTCTTCGTGATTTTTGAGATGCTGATACTTTATGGACAACCAACAGTAAGGGAAGGTAATCATTTAGAGTTGGTCATAAATTATAGTGACGTTCAGGATATATGTGGACAAAGCATCGTGTTGATATGGGTGACGTAGCAGTAAAAAGTGATTTCTGATTAAACGAGGCGGTTATTGCAAAATTGACAAACTCGATGTATTAGGTCCGCAGTGGCTTAACATGATTGACCCGTCAGTGTGCAGGATTTAAACACCTTTCTGCATAGTCCCATTCTTGTAATAGGCCAATCTTTAACACCAAGGAGTGATCGATCTGCTGCAACCTGTGCGCATGGCAGGGAATGAACCGATATCGAGTCGAAGGCGGTGTTTTGGCAGTATAGTGACGTTTTAAGGCAGGTCTTGGTCAAACCTACCAATGATACAAGTCGGTCCTATTCTGCTGGGACTGATCGCAATGAACGGGTGTCGGAGCTCTGCACGGCAAAGGAGCAACCACAGCGAGACGAGGCGATCAAGGGGATGCGGCATCGGTACGCGGGAGCTGTCCATCAGCACCAAATCCCCGACGAAAACCAAGGAAACAGCAAGCAGAGCCGAGACCAAGTCGCGCCTGTTTTCAGCCTGCCGCCCCCGCCCTCTTCTCACCACCGAGACCGCACTTCGACCACCGCCGCTCATCGCCAGAGCCTCCAGGAACTCCCCTGTCTGAGCCAGCCCTCTCGGAGACCTGTTCACAGCGGCGACCCTCTACCTCTGGCGAGCTACGACACCACCCAGCGACCTTCACACCAAGGCAGTGAACCTAGCACCGGGCAGCCGGCACACCTGCACCAGGATCCCTGGGCCCCGACCGGCTCTCAGCTGCAGCAGCCTCCGCCGCCGCAGTCGGAGAAGCAGCCCGTTTTTCCAAGCTGCCACTGCAGTTTTTCAGAGCAGGAGGCGAGCTTTTCTCAAAATCAACCCCATCCTTTCCAACCTCTCCCACCGCATCCCTCCCCACCTATTCCGCCTCCTATTCCGCCGCCACCAACGTCGTCCTCTTCCTCTCTTCTCTTTTCCCGGGAATCTAAAAGGGGGGATCGTCTCCGAAGGAGTGCCAGTAATTACCAACAGCCAAGCATCGTGGAACGCTGCAGGGGAGGAGGAGGAGGAGCAGGAGGGCACCGAGACCACAGGCAGTTGTTGCAGCAACAGCAGCAGCAGCAGCAGCAGCAACAGCATCAACAGCACTGTCATTTAAGACTCCAACAGAAGGACCCCTCCCCTGAAGAAATCCGTGCAAACTCACAGAAAGGGCGCTCTTTAAATGTATGCGAGTCAACCGAGGCTAGGAGAGCATTCGAGTTTCAGACTCAGGACCTGCAGCAGCAGCAGCAACAGCAGCAGCAGCAGCAACAGATCCCACAATTACGAGCGCAGCAACAGCTACTGGTGGGGAGCAGCTTGCCTATCAACTACTGCGCCAGCGACTCAGGAGAGCTATGTAGGACTCACCAGGCTCCACTGCTGCAAAAGCAAGAGCAGCAGCAGCGGCAGCAGCGGCAGCAAGGCGCACTGGGGCTCTGTCCCCAGCGTCCGCAGCACTGTGAACAAGACCGCAATAAGTCTGGGAGGATCACCGCGCAAGGAGATCAGGCGCAACCACATAACCGCGACTCCCGCGTAACCCCCCCGGTAACACAACAGGCATACGCGGGGAACTCGTCCGCAACCGGCAGCAACAGCAGCAAAGACAGCCCCAACTACGGCTCGAGCTATCACCTGTGGCCCGAGAGCCCACATAAAGGAGAGGAGAGGATACGCATAGACCTCCACAAGGTAGATTGTTTTCTTCACATTTTATTATGCGACTTCGGAGACAGCTTCAAATCACAAAACAAAATGCTCTTAATGTTTTCACTGAATGACCACGCCTGTGATATGATTTTGAGAGAACACAGTAACCTACGTGTATGGTGCGCGCACACATATGTGTGTATGCAAGGTAGGGGGGCATCTGAATCGTCATTCAGTCTCCTATTAGGCAGCTTTACCAGAACACATGTAACTACCGCACATGTAACCAACTGTATGTTTCTTAGCTTAGCTTTCGTAGCCTATTTCTTTCGTTTGGTCACACAAGCATCCGCATGCACGTACACAAAACCGCGCGGGGGAACGCACACTCGCGCGCACACACACCTGTTCCATGTTGCAGCGTTGTTTTAGGTAGCAGACTGGAAATATTCAAATGGCGCTGCCCGGCAGAGGGTTTGTGGTTTCCACAGAATGCGGGGACATTTTCATATTTTGGTTCTCAGACACTAGACTCAAGAGCTCAGCTTAATTTTATTAGGCCCATACCTGGCACTGTGCGCACACTCACTTCATACATTGCTGCATGTTCTGCTTGCAGAGATGCCTCTCTTAATAACCACAACGCAACGGCAGTAAAAGGACTAAATATGTAGTATTTTTTATTTTAACAAAGTCAGTTATTGCATCTGACAACAGATGACAAATCTAGCGGTCGGATATGATGATTGGGTAAGAAAAAAAAAAAAACAGTATAAGGGACATCACTGAAAGTAAAAGTGAGTTAAAACATCCCCAAACAAAATGACATCAGAAGTGAAGGTGAAAACAAGCAGAATGTGTGTCAGCATTTATGTGTGAAATAAAAAGGGGGAAAAAAAAGGTCTGGGGAAATTTAAAGCACTATGAATATTTCTTGATCCAGTGAGCCTTGAGCATGTCATGTACATTTGTACAAAAGTTCCTGATAAAACGGTGACTCGGTGTTCTTTAGGCTACTCAAAGCTGGAGAGCAAATAGTTTTAGTATAATTTGGATCATAAAGAAAAGAAGTCAGAAAAAGATAAAAAAGTGGAAAGTGTTAAAATGGATTGTTGATGATAATGATTGCTGATGATGTTCCCCCACAGCACACTGAGTGCTCTTTTAAAAGTGCCACGATAATACTCACTGAAAAATGCATTTGTTGAAAAAAAGGCTGATTGTGGTGATGGACCTTAGAGTATTTTTTTTCTGTTTTAAAATTATTTTTAAGTTAGTTACCACCTTTGCTGTTGCTTTCCCTCCTTCAGCATTCCTTCCCATTGCTGTCAAAGTGACGTTTTTACAAGACAGGGGAAAAAAATGAACAGGAGGCACTGATGAGGGTGCACCAGCATCTAAATATCACCAACAGACACCTTTTTAAAATGCCACAGCTGTTTTCTGGGGCTGAGCTGGCACCAGTTGCAAAAGGTGTTATATCGAACCACCTTGACATGACTGTTCTGAACTTGGCTTGATTTTGGAGCGTCAGCAAAATGTCCAAAAATGACCAAGTGGCTGCAGGAAAGTAAACTTTTTTCCCTTGAAGTTAAAAACTTCAAAGTATGCTGCTAAGAAGGAAAAAGTATGGAAAGTCAAGAATAGCGTAGCTAACTCTTCTAGTTGCATAATATTACAGTTGTTTGTATGTCTATGTACGTACTATAGAGCCTGCTTTTATCTCCAAATCCCTAAATTAGGAGAAGTATGATGAGAAGTATGATGAGAAGTATGATGAGAAGTATGATGGTTGACTCCAGTGCTGCTGATGGCTTCCCTGCATCATAGATGAAGTTACAGGTGGATACATTGTTCACCAGGTATCAGTTGTCTTTGGTTAGTTAGTTAAACATTAATGTGAATCACAAACAAGCAAGCAAGAATGGAAAACACAACGTTTGTGAAGAATATAAGAATGTTGTGAAATATTATCTCAGTATAATAGTAAATGAGCCCATATGGCACTAATTATAGTGTAAAAACTCATTATAAAGATTAAATGAACAATAGTCCAAGTGCATGCTCATTACTGTGTAAAGAATCTGGGATTTGAATAAGCTCTGAGAATGTTCTGTCTTTAAAATCCTTTGCCAACGTGATATTGAATGATTTCGATGGCCACAGAGGAATCAAAAGCTTTAAAATGGTCTGAGGTGTCTACACATAGTAGGACACCAGTCATGACTGCAGAAGTCTCAGAACTGGAAGCAAGATGAATGCGATAAACTTTGTGCACTCTCAAAAATAATCAAAATGCCATTATGCATTGTAATTATCCCCATTTGTATGCAGCTTTCCAGCATGTAATTGGCACTGTGAACAAGACATTTATTATCACACAACTATTAAACAATCCCGTTTCAATCATGAAAATGCAAATCCATCCATCCATCCATCCATTCGCTTCCGCTTATCCTGTTCAGGGTCGCGGGGGGGCTGGAGCCTATCCCAGCTGTCATAGGGCGAGAGGCAGGGT